>JAVTVJ010000057.1:7747500-7938716 GCA_034509425.1 Eopsaltria australis | reverse complement strand
AGAGGAGAGGAGAGAAGAGAGAGAAGAGAAGAGAAGAGAAGAGAAGAGAAGAGAAGAGAAGAGAAGAGAAGAGAAGAGAAGAGAAGAGAAGAGAAGAGAAGAGAAGCTGCTTTTCAGACTCTGCTTTGGGCAAACAGTACTCAGGGAATTTGATCTTCCTTTCTTCCAAGGACTTTAGGGTTGTTGGCTTCTGAGGCTGCTCTGGGCTTTGTGTGGTGAGAGCACTTGGCCCCTCAGGCCTCCGTGCACAGAAATGTGAATTTCAGGGAAGCTGCAGCACTCCAGTGACTGCAGAGGAAAACAGGACATGCAGTGCCAGGAAGAACCTGTTGGCCAGTAACCAGCTGAAGAGAGTGTGCTTGGAGATAAACTTCTTTAAAAGAAAAGAGAGGAAATAATGGCCACTGAACTCCAAGTTCATTAGAATTTAATAGTGTTGAAAACCAGAAAATTTTGGCTTTAAAATTTTAGCTTCTTAACTATGGAAAGGTGTGAAAGGCAAGTTAAGCTTGAGTGTTCTAACAAAGCTTTTTCCAAACAGAAATTATCAATGAGAGTTTCTGCTTGAAACTGGTGTTTGAGTTTGGAAATTACAATTGAAAATTACTCCTGTGCTTTGGGGATTTGGTCGCAGCAGCACTGACAGTGGTCAAGAGAAAAATGTTTTTAAAAACAACAGAAATAGAAAAATGACAGATATTGGGGTTTTAATGACTTATTATGTCTAGAACTTTCATCAGCTGGTTGTCAGAAACTCAATTTACTCATGAAAAGTGATCTTGTTTGAATGATTTGCTGAAGTTCTGCAAAGAAACTTTCTAATGAACCCTGCAATTCTTTTGTTTGTTTGTTTGTTTGTTTGTTTTGCCTTTCAACACCTTCAAGCCTTCCAGTTCTGTGGAGACATTCTTTGATTCCCTCGTGAGGCAGGCAAAGATCCCCAACATTTTCTCCCTGCAGATGTGTGGTGCTGGACTCCCTGTTTCTGGAAGTGGTACCAACGGAGGTAGTCTTGTGGGTATCTGTCAATAGGAGAGGGAAGATGTATCTTTGTTCACCTCTCTCCCTCTTTTCTCTGGCTATCCTGCTTCTGCCAAATTTAGTGTTTAAATGTATTTTTGTACTTTAAATATGGTTGCTATTTTTTAAAGAAAAGTTAAGCCCTTAGGCAAAATTCGAGTGTTATTTCTTTTCATTCTCAATTCTTTTTTTTCTCTCTCTCAAGTTTGAGTAAACTTTTCATCTTTTAACAAAGGAAAACATGAATGTTGTGGTGTTTCCTCAGGGCAGATCCTGCTACATTGCTCAAACTGAGTAGTCCCTTATTCAGCTGATAAATTTCTTCAATCTCATCAAAATGCTACAGTAATTTTTTTTTACATGATGTGAAAAGGGGGAGAGGAATCAAGGGGTTTTTCTTTTTTCGTCAACAACATATGAAAGGGAAAAATCTATAGATCAGATCTCCTGCTCGTTGTTACTCTGGAAAGTCTCTCCATCAGCTTTAGTGGGACCATGAATCTGGAATTGGGAGGTGGAATGATTGTTCTCAACTGATGCTGAAATAAGAATCTCAGCATAGGAGCTGATCACAAATACTTAACTTGAAGAGAATACACCTATTGTAAATGTTATTCATACAGTTGAAGTCCAAGAGAGAACTTTCTATGTTTAGTTCAGAGTCTGAGAGTCCACAAATACTCCCAGCCATCCTCAGCCTAAGTTTTGATGGAAGCTAATAGTGATAGCAGTGACAGGATGGGGGGTGTGTAAGAAAAAATAAGATGTTCTTGGAGAGTATTAAAGCTTTTCTGATCTGATAAATCAACTTTTTTTCCCATATAAGTTTAATATTCTGTCCCTTTTTTTATACATTGCCTAGATTTAACCACTGAAGATACTGTTTTAATTTTAAAGAGTGGAGTTTTCATAACAGAATCAGTGTGAGGTTGTAGGTGAAGATGCTGATAATTTGGCCTGGTATGGGAATTCAGTTTGAAGGACAGTTTGTTTAATATTTAGATGTTTCATACTGATGTATTACTGACAGAGAACTTGACAGCAAAATCCTTACAAACTATGCTAAATTAAAATTTTGATGCCCCTGAGTATCACAATTAAATATTTCCCCTTTTATTCACTAAACATTTGGGATTTTAAAGTATGTGACTTTCTTCTCCTCTCCCTTAGGTGCTGGGTGGAATTGAGCCGAGCCTGTACAGGGGGGATATCTGGTACACACCCATCAAAGAGGAGTGGTACTACCAGGTGGAAATCCTCAAACTGGAGGTGGGGGGACAGAACCTGGAGCTGGACTGCAGAGAGGTATTGGCCCTTCCTGTCTCTGGGAAATGCAGGTTTGGCTGAGAGTAAAACTCCTATTTTAGTCAGTTTTGTCTTAGCAAGCTGATGTGTATTGCAGTCTGCTGAGAATGAAATTAAAGCAATTTTAATCAAACAAAGGGAATGGGAGATTTTGGATTGACCCCTCTAGAGCTGTCTGAGTTCACAACTCATGATGGCCGTGGGCAGGTGTCACCTTGGGTTGCTTCATAAAGTTCTCACCCTGTGCCTCCTTTTTTATTTCATGTTTTTGCAATCAGCTTTTGCTCTCCTGTGGCTGGCAGTTATTATTCCTGATGGATAAGCTTTCTCTTTTTATTAGGAATAATGTTCTGCTGTATCTGGATCAGTCTAATGAGACTGTGCTGTTGCAATTTTTATTCCAAAGCCATTTCTTTTTCTTTTTTTTTTTTTTTGTGGAGGATACATGTGTATGTGTGTGTTTTGTCTCTTTCTTGCTGCTGCTGGTTGCTATTCATGTTTTGATTTTAGTTCTGTAATTTTTATGCCCCAATTTCTTCAGACATCCTAATTTCATTTTACGCTCGTGCTCTTAGTTGGAGATCAATAGGGCGTGATAAGTTTAAAGTTTTTATAGTTCATATAAATTGAAATTCATGATTACAATATTACATGTGCATAAATATTATATTTCCATGCAAAATATTGAAGTCATATTGCCGTGTAAATTATTTAAAATGAGTCACAGCATCTTTCAACTCAATAAGCAAAACAAGCTCTGTTTAAATGCCTCTCTTTTACTGTGCTGTTAGGAAAACAAAACCACTGGTCCCTTAAAGCAAATGTTTGCTTTTCTTTCTTGCCTTAAGAATCAGTCAACATGTTTTTGAAGGGGAGCCCTTCAGTGGTTTAACACACGCTGTTGCCAGAAAACAGCTCACTGAAAAATTCAGTGCTGTGTTAGGAAAGTTTCCTGTAATTGTTGCTCTTTTCTGAGCCAGGAGCTGCTTTCACTGGTGCAGAAGGATCGAGCCTTCCTGGATCAAAGGAGACCTTCCCACAGAAATTCAGAGGAAGAGCAGTAAAACAGGGGCAGTACAGTTAAAGTTTGGCTGGTGAGGAGCCTGCAGAGGATGCGTGATTCACTCTGGGATGAGGAGCTCTGTGCCCTCTCTCCTCTCAGTTGTTTTCTAGGAAATGGAACATTTTTTTCTCAGCCTTCACCAGGGACTGCTCCTTTCCTTGCCAGGGAAAAGTTGTTCCCTTGCTTCAATGCTGGGAATGTGTCCAGAGCTCCACCACAGCCCTGAGCCTGGCACACACGGCTGGGAGAGGTCCTGAGCTGCCAGAGATACACTTTGCTCTGGTAAATATTAACCAGGAAAGCCAAGAAGGCAGAACCAGGTGCTCAGTCCCAGTGTGAGCAATCCCAGTACTCCCAGATTTTTGCACAGGTTTATATTCATGCTCAAACCTTTTAACTACTTTTTTTTCCAAGGGTGGCATTCCAGGATGCCAGTGATTGTGTGTTTTGTGGTACAAATCTGCTTAAATGGACTCCAAAATGCCTTGGTATTTCCCTCCACTCTTTAGAAGTATTTCCAAGTGTGTAATAAATGGTTTCCTGTTTGCTTTTCTGTCAGCTCTGCATGGCAGCCCTACAGCATCTCTTTCGAAAAGAAATGTAGAAATAACTGTCAGAGTTACTTTTTCTTACTTTTTTTGGTGGGTTTTATTTTTGTCACCTCACTGAAGGGACTCCATGTGACTTGACAACATCTAAACCAGTGCATTTTAAATTCACTTACTGTTTGACCTCTTCCTAAGTAGCTTAGGCTGTATATCATCCTGTGTCTTATGATTATGCCATAAACATGTCACAGTTCAGTTATATTAATCCTGCTGCCTAAGCTGGCAGCAAAAGTAGTTAATGCAAATAGCTGCCACTGCTACTTGCCTCTTTTTCCCCCCCACAATTAATCATAGTCTCTAAGGAGTTCATGAAAAAAGATTTACCCTTTAAGAAGTTTATACCTCATTTGCTGTATTCAAAGTTTGCTAAAATCTCTTAATTTGAGGGTTGAAGTTTTAATAATAAGAGAGCTGTTTGTTCGGGGTGGTTTTTTGTGCAGATTTTAAGGCAGCAAGACTGAAACTTCAAGCTTGTTTGTTCTTGGGGTTTTTTTGGTGTTTTAGAGGTTTTCAGAAGTCAAGGGATAAAGGTGTGGCATTTGTACTCTCGAGCCAGTACAGACATGTGATAAGGCCTAATTTTTTTCTGGTTTTTCTTATTTTAGATATGCCAGCCATTAAAACAGGCTGCTGTGTTTAAACCAGAGTTGCACCCATGCAAGCAGAGACCTTGATTCAGGGCTTGGAAGCTGCATCAGGAAGTTCAGCACCTCTCTGCTGAACATTAAACTGCTTTTTCCTCCTCTGAGAGGGGCCAGACTTCACTTTTTTTACACCAGTGTGACCATTTCCACCAGCTGTGGTGACACAGTCATTTCCTGACCGGTGCACATAAACCCACTCCTGTGTCTGGGCTGCTGGTATTTTGCTTTTTTTTTTGCTCTCAGATTCCACTGGAGCTGAAGCTGTCAGCTGGAGAGAGCTGCTGACAAGTGTGGCATGCAGTTCTGGGAAGGCAGCTGCCAAAAAGGAGCAGCTTTGTTCTGCTTAGTGGAGACAGTGGGATCTGCATTACAGTAACTGCAGCGTGCAACTTCTCTCCTCTTTTTTTTCTTTTTGTCTCCCCTGCCCAGTACAATGCTGACAAAGCCATAGTAGACAGTGGAACCACTCTCCTCCGACTGCCAGAGAAAGTCTTCAGTGCTGTGGTGCAGGCAATAGCTCGCACATCCCTGGTAAGAAAATGCCATGAAACCTGCTCAGAAATGTGAAATTCCTGTGAAGTGATCACAGGGCCTTTGAAAGAGTGTCATCTCTGCTGCCTGCCTTGCAAGTCGTGGGTTTCTCACCTGAGGGGAGCAGAACCTTCCCTGGTCTAGCCCTGTTAATAAGGGAGAAATGAGTGATGGCCTTTGATGGAAAGGAAGAGATGAAAAAAAAAAGAGGGGGGCCAAGTGCAGACAAGAAGTGTGTGTGTGTGTATGGAAATTCATCAGAAATAGGGCAGAGACAGAGTATTTTATTCTAAGCATTTCAGAAGCACGGACATAATCTCTGTTGCTCTGATTCAAAGTATTAAGAGTGCAAAAAATCAGTTTCTTCATTCAAAACAGAGTGTTTGTAAAGTAGGAGAACCTGCTGCTGCAAGCAGTTCCTTTCCAAGTATAACTCTTGCTGCTGTCTAGAATAAATGCCATTCCTTAGGATTATTCATATCAATAAAGCTGCTTTTGACCTTCATTATTGAATTATTTATGTTCAAAAGCATCTTTCATTGGAAACAGAGTGGGCTTTAGAAGTAGGGCATGGGACTGGTGGAGTTCTCTGTACATAGAGTGGCTGAAGCAGCATTTTATGGTTAATAAAAGCTATTCATAAATTTTTGTTCAATGCAAGGAACAGCACCAAGAAGGTTAAAGAGGAAGAATACATACCAGCTATTTCAGTGTGAACAAACTTGATCTTTTTGTCATGGATTCACAGTCAGACAGTGGTTGTTGATGCAGATCACAGGAAAACACAGTAAGCAGCTGCCCCAAAGAGAGGGTACTTGCCTGTGTGCTGATAATTCGAGATTGAGATCTTTTTTCCTACTTGATTGGGGGCAGAGATTTGGCATGAAGTGTTCTTCACTGCTGCAGATGTCCAGTATCTGAAATAAATGTACCAGTTACGAGTTCTCCTCTTTGCACAGCACTTAAGTGTTGACTGGAACAATTTCAGTCCACGGGGGTGGAATTGAAAGAAGCCACCCCAAGAGCTCTTGTAGTGTCACCCTGGGGATGAGGAATCCTCCTGGTCACACTCTCCTCTGATGTTGGTCAGGACATTTCAACTGGGGCCTTCCACCTGACAAGGAAATAGTGGATAGATCAATGAGGTGTTAGAGGGGAACCATTCAATCTGCTTAATGTTTTTTTTCTGTCCCTATTAAAAATGCATAAAGTAGCTTTTTTTTGGAGTGCTTCTTAATCTCAAGGACCTTCCTGCTGTACCCCATTCCCTCCACACACCCCCAAATTTCCTTTGACAGCTTTAAACAAAGGAGATAGTCTGCTAAATAACAAAGTAGATAAAGGGGGCAAGGATGGGATTCCAGCTGTGCAGGAGCAATGTCAGGAAAATGGGCATTTTCAGCAATTGTACTGCAGCTCTGTGCTTCTGGCAGGAGGTGTACCACTGGAGAAAGAATCATCTGCTGTAGTCAGACACACTTTTCTGACCACAGGTGAGCCAGGTTAACAAGTTCCTGCTCCTCATAGCTTATTATGAGCACCTCAGCCAGATGTTATTGCCCCTCAGGTACTCTGGGATAACTGTGTGTGACACATTCCTTTGTTCAGCTCTGTTATAAAACAAGGCTGTGAGCTCTGTACTCTTTAGTTTTTTTAAACCTCACTTATTTGGGCTGCAGTCTTTCAGGGAGCAGCTGTTGAGATGCAGTTTGGTGTTGAAGGGTGGTGATTTTGGCAGGTGGGCACAGATGAGTCAGGGAAAGGGGGACACCTACTACACCTCACTGAGCTGAAGTCAGGACAGCATTAATACAGTGCTGAGTTAAAAAGTTGAACAAAGGAAGGCTCAAATAATCCTAAAATCTTTATTTTAATAGCCTTTTGGGTATCATGCACTCAAATCTCCCCCATCATTGCTGCAGGATGCAGAAGGAAGGGAAAGAAATGCAATGCATTAAGAAGTCTTTCTGGGAATTTAAAGCAGGCACTTAAAACAGAGAAATTAAAGCAGGCGCTTAAAACAGAGCACTTTGTAGGCTTGGCCTGACCTGTCTGGGTGATATCTTGCAATTTTTCTCAGATCTGCCTTTCAAGACAAAATGGAAAGAGAGGAGAGCTGTGTTTCTCAGCAGGTCTGGCCTGGGACTCAGCTGTGAGGGGAGAGTGTTGTGCCCCTTGCCAAGGGATGCACTTCAGCATGAGCTGAAAGCTGAGGGTAAAAGGCCTGTTTGTGCTGGTAAATCTTGTTCTCATGAGTCTGTGCTTGCTGGGCCAAGAACAGAGCAGAGCACTTGGAAATGTGAAGAAGTGTCTGTGCAGCCCTCACAAACCCTTCGTTGTCAGGTGTGTGGGGAGGGGTGAGTGCCTGTCACCTGTAAAATGCCATATATTAATGAATGAGCTGATGCTTACAGAACAATCAATATCATAGATAAACACAAATGAGGAGAGTCCAGAGGGTGGATTCCATCTTTTTCTTCACCCAAATGGGAGGCTTTGGCTGTGCAGCCTCAGATCAAGCCCCTCCCTTGAACGCTGCTTCATGGGGGAACAAGAACCAGTCAAAGTAATGGAGTAAAAGAAGGGAAGTTTTTGCTCAGATCTGGCAGCAGGTCGGCTTCAGGGAGCAGGAACATTGAGCAAGGTGTTTGTCTTAACCAAACAAGCTCTGTAGGGGTTTGCTTTCTGTTTTGTTGGTTCTGTGGATATATTACAAAGTACTGCTAATCAGTTTTATTTCAAAAGCATGTCAGGTTGTGCTGGTAGGGAGTGACAGGGCAGCAAAAGAGACAGGGGCATGTGTTTCTTTCCATTACAGCAAACCTTGATTCCAGGAGATTTTTGGCTCAGCCCTTGGCTTCAAAACTCTGAAGCTGAGTAAGAAGCTGTAGGTGCATGAGGAAGGGAGGTGACCTCATTATATATTCACGTGGTTTGTATTTTGTTTCATGGTTTTTGTAAAATGCTTCTTCAAAGTTTTGGGTTTTGGTCAGAGAGGAGGGAGGCAGTGAAATCCCATTGATGCTTTGGAAATGATTGCTCAGGGAGGTCACACATGTTCACTGCAGCAGAGGAAATGATGAGACAAAAATGGGGATGGGAGAGCTAAATTTGCTTTTTGCTCTTCCCCCTTCTCCAAGTCCTGATGGGTTATGACACACCTTGATTTGGATGCTGAGGTTTGAGTTTTTGCTTTGGTCCTTAAAGAAGCAGCTCAAATTTGTGTTCATGCTTGAATTTCTTCATGGAAATGAAAGAATTATCAAATAGTGGCAGTGATCATTCACAAAAATCCATCAAAATGTCTGTGATCTGTAAGTGTAATTTTGTTTGGTTGCTTTACAGATACAAGAATTCTCTTCTGGTTTCTGGACTGGTTCACAGCTTGCATGCTGGGATAGAACTGAAAAACCCTGGCCCTTATTTCCCAAACTCTCCATTTACCTGAGGGATGAAAACTCCAGTAGGTCGTTTCGGATCTCTATCCTGCCACAGGTCTCAACCTTCTTTGTTCATTCTTCTGTACATTTATTTTTACTATTATAAAGCACATTATGAACCTCTTAAAAAATAGGAGCTGTTTTTAGCAGTAATAGGGGACTGGCTTATTGCGTGCAAGGGAAACCTTTTTTAATCAAATTTTTAAAATCAATTTTTAAATAGGGAAAATAACAGACTGGTCGAACCTGAAAGTAAAAAGGAAAAGCACAAAGCGCAGTTTCCCTCTCACTGCAGTCCTTCTAGTTGGGAATTATTCCTTTTCAATTTCTCAGGAAAAACAGGCAGGCTTTTGTTTTGTTTTGTTTTCATGAGCTTTGGCCACATCAGATGTCAATACAGAATGTCTCTGCTCATTTTGATCCGCTCGTTTTGGGAAGGGAATTGATTTGTTTCTCGTGGCATTTTGAGTTGAAGCACTTCTTCTGAATATGAAAATCTTGGCAATGACCCTTTGTGAGCTCTTCACCAGCTTCTGTAACTCGCTTGCTTTATCTTTTATTAATATTTCATCCCAACTTTTAGAATATAATGTTCCACTTTTGTTTTTCTTCTTTGGCTTCTCCCAGTAGAAGCTGCAGTCCAGGCTGGTATCCTCTAACGTTACTAATACATTCTTTTACCTCAAGGGACAGGCAGGAGCAAAGGAAAGAATGAACCTATTAAGTACATTTTAACTTGAAATATAGTAAAGCCTTATGATAAGCTTTTTCTGTATTGATCATGTAGCTTGGCAATCATTCATCTTCCCCGAGGAGACAGGGGGTGAAATGTGACTTGAATTCATAAAATCTAGAACCTTGAAGCTGACACTGAATGCTCTCTGAATCAACTCCATCCTAATAATTTTTTTAATACCTAAATTATTCTCTAATTTGAGTTCATATCCCAAGTTTCTCAGCCATCCTTCCCTTATGGAAAATACGGTAAAAAGTGAGAATCTCGAGAATTTGCAGTTGACCTGCATGTACTGACTGACTGCGTTCAAATTTATCTTAGAATCCATAAGCTTTACCTCTTACCTGCCTGTAAGCTTTGCCCATTTTAAATCATGTACAGAAATCTGTTTGTCCCTATCCATTCTCTACTTCCAATGAAATTTGTGTGCCTGAACTGTAAAAATGAAAAAGTCTGAACTTCTGCTTGCTGTTTACACTCTGGATTCCTTTTTTTGTCTTTTAATTTCTTTTTATTTTATTTAATTTTGTTTTTTAACAGCTTTACATTCAGCCTATCCTTGTGATAGGAGATAATTTGCAGTGCTACAGATTCGGCATCTCCTCCTCCACGAACGCTCTGGTCATTGGTGCTACAGTCATGGAAGGATTTTATGTCATCTTTGACAGAGCCCAGAGGAGAGTGGGCTTTGCAGTGAGTCCCTGTGCAGGTAAGAGAAAAATTCCTCAGGATTTGGGGAGAGAGGAAACCCAGAGAAACGCCTTTGCCACTTACCTGTTGGGGGAAAGTGTGGTTATTCCTGCAGTGTGAAGGGTGTGTTTTATAGAAATTTCAAGCTATTCACATTTCAAAGGAAATGAAAAAAAAAAAGAAAACCCAAAACTGTGTTGCAAGATCTTTTGGCATGAAGTGAATCAGCCTCAGCTGTGGGGATCTGTGCTGGGCTCTTCCCTCTCACAGAGATGATCTTTCTGGGACATCTGTCTGTGTGTGCATTTTCCCCAACAGTTACATCAGATGAGTCCCTGTTTTTAATGCAGCTTCATTTTGGGCTAGTTCCTGCCCAAAGCTGTGCATAAATGGATCGTTCAACCAACTCTTGCAGTGTGCAGTGGAGTGCCTTTCTCACACTTTTCTCTTTAGGTGAATTGAGCCTGTTCAGCCCCTCGGAAATCCACAGAGCTGAGGTGAAAATGGGACTCACATTAAGACTTGCAGTGTTTGTGTTAGTTCTAAACAAATACTATTCTCATTGTAAGCAGAAAGCCATTAATTTATTAACTAGCTGTTGAGGAGGTGTGAAAGAGCTCATAATTTTTGGCTGATTTATTCTGCTGGTTAACTTTCACAGTTATACTTTTTTCACCCAAGAGTAGCTAAAACCCTAAAGTTTTGGGTTTTCCTGCCCTTGTTGTTCAGACTTTGCTTGGGCATCACAAGAACCTCGAAGTGGGAGAGGAGGGGAAGGATGTGCATCCATATGGAGATCTCTGTCCCAGACAGGAGTGGTCTGTGCCCTGAAAAACATTGTCTCACCTGAGGTTTGCATTAGATAAGGACTGGAATGACAGTGCTTCTTTAAGGACTTAGAGAGGGTAAAGGTAGTTAGGACTGGAGTGCTTAATGCGATCATAGAGGGGGAAAAGAGAGATACTGGCTTGCTGACTTGTAGCTCTAGGGCAGTTTTAAAGATTTTTGGTTTTGTTTCTAAATCTCTGAATTATTAACAAACTCAGATTTTTCAGCTTTGAGCTCTCTCCCAGAGAAAATCTGGATATTGATATGAGTTGTTTAATGGACACCTCTGTGAGGTGCCATGCAGTGCTGAAAGACACTTTATGAATGCATCTGGCAGGAGAGTGTAACTGGACAAACACTGCAGGCCAGGTTCTCCTGCCTTTCATTGCTCCTGGTGCCTCCTGACTGCAGCTGGAGCAAGTGTGGAGCTGCCTCCTGTCCCATCCTGCTGCAGCCAGCAGTGGAGGGAGGAGGGGACATCTGACAGGGCATGTTGACCACGTGTGGTCAGCAGGGAACACGAGGCAGCTGCTGTGCATAAGAACTGCTTTGCCAGCCCTTCTTTGTTGAAGAAAATAATCAGGGAACCATAATAACACCTTGGTGTTAATATTGCCACCTGCAAGCTGAGTTTGACCACTCCACGTAGTTCTGCCAGAGAGGAAGAACTGAGCTTTGCCGAACAGAGCTGCCATTGGAATTTACATGAGGTTGGACACGTGATTACACCCAGCTGGTGCTCCAAAACATTTCCTCCTTGATTCTTCATCCACGTTTTCTGCATGTGTCTAACCCAGCATGTCCCAGGAACTCGGCTCCCTGAGGAATCAGGAATGAGTGGCTGGGACAAGATGCACGGAGTTGTCACATTCCACTCACATGGGGCAGATGACATTTCGCTGGATGGTGCCAGTTATGCTGAGTTTCACTCCTTCACAGCTTGTGGTTTCCATATTTAACAGCACTTTGATCAGAGAGCCATGGCTGCAGGATGAGGGATTAAGCTGCCTTAACTGGCTTCCCGTGGAGGCCAGCCATGCCCTCCATGGCAACTGTGCTAATGTCACTTATTTGGAGCCTTCCAGGCTGTTCGTGGGCATAAATTAAGCTGAATTACTGGTGGCTTGAATCTTCAGAAACAGAGGAATGTTTTTGGTGTGGCTTTGCAGTGACCTTTGCTTTCTTAGTGTGAGCATTAAATTAAGTCTGTGTTTTTGTAAGGTGTTAGAGCTGTGCATGACAAATACAAAAATTATGGGAACAGGACTGATAGCCTTTATTTCATTGAACTTCCAGGTTACTTTTCAAACTTGGCTAGAGATGAGAACTGGCTTGTCCCACATTATTCCTTGGACCATTTTCATTCTCCAGGATGTACCAGGAATGAGGGAAGTGAGATGGCTGCAGGAAATTTGCCTTCTCCTCATTACATGAAACCCTTTAAGAATTTCTCAGACAACTAATTTCAAGTTGCCTGTTGATAGCCTGCTGTTTACAGGATGACTAGGACAGGTTTTTGGACCAGGTCTCTTCTTGAGACAGATTGTTCAGATCAACGAGTTGGTTTTAATGAAGCAACCTAGAAATGTTCAAGGCCAGGTTGGACAGGGCTTTGAACAACCTGGTCTAGTGGAAAGTTCCCTGCTCATGGCAGGTGGTTAAAACTAGATAATCTTTAAGGTCTCTTCCAACCCCAACAAAGAAAAAAAAAAAATTAAGGAAAAAATAAATAACCTTGTGGGGAAAGAACTGGGGTTTTGGTAGGTCCTAAGCTGAATGCAAGCCAAGGTAGATAAAAGTGAAATTACATAACAAAGAGCAATATCTACCAGGGACATTCAGGAATGTTGGACATGAGTTTTTTTGTTCACCAGGAGGGTGGTACAGCATTGAAAACAGGGTCCCCATCTTCATGGTCTTACAAGGCCTGGCTGGATAAATCTGTAGCAGAACTGATCTACTGATCCTAACAATCCTGCTCTAAATAGGATCCTGGTCTAGGTGACTTCCAGGGGCCCCTTTCAAGCTGTACTTTCCAATTTTATGATGAATTTGATCTAATTCCAGGTTTACTTCCTTTAACACCACCCAAGTGGGTGAGCTAGCACGTGCTGAGTTCTACACAAATGTTAGAAAATAACATTTTTCCAGAGCTGCCTTTTTTGTCCCGTAATCATCAACAATGAAAAAAATCTTATTTATTCAAGGTTATAAAAGTATTGTAGTTAGGTATCACCAGATAGATATTCTAAAATAATACTCTAAAATACTCTGATTCAGTTAATGTGTAATATGTTGGGTGTGTGTGACTGTTAGTTTATGTTAAGGGCTTCTTTGAACAATTTAGGCAAATTTCCTCTCATTTTCTCTGGGGGTGGAAGAGTGTGAGGGAAAACTTTTTCCCCTTTTGGAGGGAAGAAAGCAGAGGATGTGCTGCTATCAAGCATTCTCAAAATGCAATTTAAAATGTCAGCCACTATGGCAACGGTTTTGTGTTGTCTTCTTTAATAGGAGTAATTATTGTGCTCGAGCCAAATAATGAGTAATTAGAGACTGTTTATTTTCAAAGCTGTTTCAAAAGTGGAAAATTGTACTGCTTTTTCTTTTCCCTCCACTTCTTCAAAATACTACTAAGTAATGAGTCTTAGGCCTTGCATTTCACACTGGAGTTGAATGTGGTTGAGTTTGGTGCTGCTGCAGAACTTTGTAGAGACAAACAAAGGGTTTGTGGAAGTGTGAGATGTCCAGAAAAAGCAATTGCACGGCAGGCAAAGTGAAATCCTGGGGCTCTGGACAGAAAGGATTTTGGCCACAGAGCTTCTAGGCAGAATTTTACCATCTAGTGAGTTTAGGGAGTGGGTGTTTGGTTGTTCACCAGTGCCAAGGTCCTCGTGGGTGCAGCCTCGGGTGCCCCCGGTTCACTCTCACTGAGTATTCCTGCTGAAGGAGTCTTCCCACACTTAGGGGTGGAGAAGGGGTTGGTTCAGACAAGTGATCCCACTGAAAATTCCTTACTTGAGCATTTTGTTTGTTGTGAAGGTTGGTTTCCCATCTGATCTGTGAGTTACAGCCTCCCATTCCCTCCACCAACACAAAAAAGGGGCTGTGAGGGACAGGAGTGAGGGCGCAGGATTGTCCCTTTCAACACCAGCCCACAATGAAGTTGAATTAAGTCTAAAAAAACCTAAATCCTAAAATAATATGAGGTTTTACGAGGCCAAGGACTGAATGGCAACTAAAATCTATGCAGATAAAGCAACCAACCTATTCTGCAGGCTCCCTTCTTCCTTCCAAAGGGTATTTTATGGTAATCTCTTGAAACATGGTTTCAGCAGTCATGACTAAGACGTGAAAATAAGAGATACAGTTTTTAGTAGATGAGATCACCTCCAACTGGGCAAGAGTGTGCCTGTATGTGAAATGTGTGAGAAATCAAGCAGGACAGTTAAAACTGAGGCTTTCATGAAAAAATACTCAGATGTGTCTTGGATGTGGCTGACTAGAGAGGTGAATTATGACTGCTTCTGGCCTTAACTTTGTCATCATTTTTTGAGCTGCTGGGTTAGTTCTCCCTGCCCAACACCATTGCTCCTCCATGTCTGTGTGCCTCACTCCTGACTCTGACCTTCCTTTCCTCCACTCCCCTTTCAGGGACAGTTGTCACCCAGCTCTCCTTCCTCACTTCCCTTTTCCTTCTGGATTTTCACCCACAAAAGTGTCTGTGCTGCTTTCCACGCTGTACCTCGTGTTTAGGATTAAGTTCTTTAAGGTATATAAGAAACTAATGAACCTTCCTGCTTCTCCCTAAGAGGACAGCAAACACAGAACATCAAAGAATCACCTGAGGTGCTCTTCCAGTTGTTGGAAATGCCAGAAACAAACAAAAATCTGCCCAGGCCCTGCCCCTAGACCAGGGTGGGTGTTATAGGGTATTTAAATGGACATTTTTAAAGATTAGTACACAGGCAAAAAAGTGATGCAGTGGTTTGGGCTTTGAGTGATGGAAATGCCTGTTCTCTCCTAGGCAGCCTGTGGGGATGTGGGAGAGTCACGGTCTCCTTATGCTTCAGAGTCCCTTTTTATAAACATGGGATTCTTGCATCTTTATTGCAGTGAGAAAAGCAGTAAAACACGAGTGTACCGAGGTGTGAGATGACAGAGGGAGAGGGACATACAAGCACTTTTTAAAAGGTGTCTAGACCTGATCCTTTCCTTCCTGTAACCCCCAGAAGCTGACGGCTCTCCCGTGTCCGAGATCGAGGGCCCGTTCACCACGGCAGACGTCGCCAGCAACTGCGTCTCCAGCGTGTCCTTCCATGAGCCCATGCTCTGGATCGCCTCCTACGCCCTGATGAGCCTGTGTGGGGTCATCCTGCTGGTCCTGGTCGTGCTGCTGCTCATCCCACCCCGCTGCCAGCACCGCTACACCGACAACGACGTGGTCAACGACGAGTCCTCCCTCGTGCGCCACCGGTGGAAGTGAGGGGCTGGCTCCCAAAAAGTGACTTAAAACCAGGACCAAGGGCAAAGAGCTCTGCCAAGGGGAAGAAGCCAAGGCCTCCTCAGCCCTCTCTACGTTCCTCACAAGTCGCTGTTGAAAATCCCACCAAATATCCTGCGTCATGACTTTTATAGCTTTATTTTCTAACACCGGTTCTGAACCAAAGCACTGTTAACCACCTCTGAAGTGCTACGGTACTGGATTTGCTACTGCAGTACAAGGAGCCTTTCTGCTCTCTACAGTACCTTCTTTAAAAAAAAAAGTTTAAAAGTTAAAAAAAAAAAAAGTTTAAAAAATTTTAAAAAGTTTAAAAAAAGTTTAAAAAAAACGATAAAAACCCACACCACGATGTTCTTCCACTGTCTGAACAAAATTGTCCATCTCTCTTTCACAAAAAAAAAAAAAAAAGGAGCTGTCAGTATTTTCTAACTAATCGAACCCTGACTGTAGAAAAAGAGAAAAAAAAATTAATAATCTTTCTTATTAATTGCATTAAATGAATACTGCTTTCTGTTTACATCAGTTTATTTTGAAACTGTGCTTATGGTGTGGGGGAGGGAGAAAAGTCCAACTTAAGCAGCAGAGAAAAAGCAAGTAGGATCAAGAAGAAATGTTGATTTGTGGTTTCTTTCCCTCAAGATCACTGCTGCCACTTGAGAGGGTCACCCTCCCCGAGAGCTGTAACAAAATAGTCCAAGGTGGTGAAAACTGGGAAAAAAACTTGTTCAGCCTTAGAGTAAAACAAGACTACCTCTCTTAATTTACAAGGATGCTACCACTGGTGAGTGTGTGGGTTAGAACTGGTCTTGAAGCACAAAGATGCTCCATGCAACCAAATGGAACTGCTTGGCTTTGAATTTTTTTTGGATTTTATAAAAATTAATACTTCGTGACTTTCCACTTTGGTGCACAAAAAAAGAAAAAGAAACCTTTCAGTTTTCCTCCCTCATGTGGGGTTTGTTGTTTTTTTCTGAGTTTGATATTTAGAAAAGGCTGATCTGCATATGTATGGACAGACAAGAAAGCAAGGTCTGTGTTCTGCTGTATTTCTAGAGAGCGTGTAACAAAAACAAAACAAAATAAGAAAGACAACTTTTGTTTTGTTTTGTTTTGTTTTGTTTTGTTTTGTTTTGTTTTGTTTTGTTTTAATTTGGCTGAGCTCAGCAACCTAGAAATTCAAAGGAGAAGTACCTGTCTTTATGGATGGGCTGTGAAGTGAAAGTCTTTATGCTGGCTTGTTTTTCAGCTGGAGCAGCAGTTGGAGGTGTTGAGTTTGGCATCAATCAAATGAAAAGTGTGTGTGTCCTGCCTGGCTGAAAACAAAAACAAGCACATGGTGGGACTGGAAACAATAGTGGCAGAGAGCAGGACAGGATGGATTTGACCAGGCTTCCATTCTGCAAGTGCAGATTGTCATGCTGAGGTCAGAACAAGGTGTTTTCTTTGCAGATAGGACAATTTTTCTTTTCTTTTCTTTTCTGTAACACTGGCTTAGAGTTTGGATTGGAAAGATAAACAAGGCAAGGCTGAGGATTTTTTTTATATACATTAAAAAAAAAAAAAGAAAAAAAGAGGAAAAAATATTCCTTTGCATTTTGATAGCAGAGCAGTTTGCATCTCTGTATGGGAAATGAAGGGGGGAAAAAAAAGGAAGCCTAGCTCTGAATTTCCTAATCTCTTGCCTAGACAATTTTCTGCCCAAAATCCCTTCATATAGCTCTGTGATTCACACTGCCTCTGCAGCTGACTCTGCGTGGAATAAGGAAAGATTTTTTAATTTTTTTTTTTTTTCAGGAATGGTGCATTTACAAAAGGTGCACGTCATGTGTGTGAAAATAAAACACTGTGGGGTTTTTTTTTAAATAACTTGGGTCTTTCACGTCAGAACTGGAAGTGCCTGTGGTTTTCTTTTCAATTCTTGCACTTTCAGATTGCTTGGCTCAGTAGAGTGAAATAATTGATGCTGTGATCCAACGTCTGAAAATGGTTTCTCTTGGAATTTGGAGTTGGAAACAGGAGGGAATTTTGAGTTTGTCTCCTTCTTCCTCTGCCTCTTAGTTTTTAAGAGGAGAAAATTTGTGAATTACATTAAATAAGCCATAGAGCTTAGCTGTTTTCTCAGTGTTCTATTTTCCATATCTTTTTCATAATATATTTTAATTAAAGAGCTCCACATCATCCTCCTGGGTTTGGTTTTACACATAACAAATAACTTCAGAGTTGTGTTCCTCCTTTTTCTACAGTATGGCAATAGAAGTTACACTTCTGTCTCTTGTTTCAAACAGAAACACGGTGTGGATTTTGGATGGATACAGTGTTAAACAATAAACCTTCTTTCATTTCAGAAAGTAAAAACAGCTTGTATGCTCTTAAAACGTTTCATCGCTGCTCCCCTCACCCCAGAACCTCCTGTCTCCTCACCCACAAAGAGTTTTAGGGAGGAATTTTATTGGGAAAGGTTCTGAGAAGGCTTTTAAATGACAACTGAGATTTCTTCTGAGTTGAGGAACAAAGTCTTCTTAGTGCATTAGATTTCATATAAAAGATTTAAGTATCACCCTTTCCCTTTGAATGTCATCGGTCAAGATATTTTAAGGGAAACACTTGAGTGAAGAGGAGCAATAACCAAGCAGCAGAAATGAAATACTGATGTATTCTTGAGTTTTCCTGGCATTCCTTCACACTGAAAATGTGGCTGGTAGTGAAAATGCTGTGAGTGACACCCGCGAGCAGCACAAACTTCATCTGGGCTTGTAAATTGATGCTTACACTGGCAGATATTCAGGTGAGCATTTGTTGCTCTGGCAACAAGGAGAGCAATAGAAACCCTTGAGGGCTCATTTTTAGCCTACAACACATTAAGAAAAATGATGCTCCTGAGCAGTTTTGTATGGAAGACGAAACAGTGATAGACTACATAATAACCAAGTGTAGTCACTTGGTAACTCATAGTTCTTTCCCTGATATATTTCAAAAAAATATATATGTTGTGAGATATTTTATGCTCCTGTTACACAACTTCAGGTGTGAGAATAAACCACACCTTAAAAATAAAAGGAGGGAAGAGGAGTGGGGAAAAAAAAAAAAACAAAAAAACTGAGCATTGAGAAAAGATGGTGCTGGAAAATATCCTTTATTTATTATGGAAGACAGGATGCTCCAAATCACAGCACTCCAAACCATTCCTTGTAAGAAATATCCATATTTCCTGCTGACCCAGCTCTCCTCTGATGGGAATATAACACCACGTCCCAGGGAAGTGTCAGAAAGCTGCGTTCCCCTGGCTGCAGCCCTGCAGGTAATTTGATACCATCGGTGCAATCGCCGGGGATTTCAGGGGCTGTGGTTTGAGTTCGAGAGGTTAAACCCAAGCCCAACCCTGGGAATAGGTTAATTCTGTCCCGCTGCCTTCGTAAGTTTTAGAAATAATATCGTGGGGTTTTTGGCAAAATTTAAATACTGAGGGAAAGAGATGAGGTATTTAATAAGGCTTTTGTTCAGATGCTGTAAAATAAGGTGGAGTGGATTGTTCCGTTTTTAAGGTGAAGGATTGTGTTTAGGATGTGCCTTTTGGATCAACCTAAATGCGATCTATCAAGGGGTTTTGGTATCTCTTGTGCTCAACAAATGTAAAATTTATCAGCTAAAGTCAACCTTTGAGTACCCAATCCAGTTCCTTGCTGTGTGTTGGCTGGTTTGCCTCACTGAAGGATGAGACATTTGTCAGCCAACCTTTTCCTTTTAAATATTACAAGGCTTGTGAGAGTTGCTTCACACAGCACATTTCCAGAGAAAGAGGGAGAGAAGTCTTTACATCTTCCAGTATTACAAAATTATTGTGCTGCTGGAAGTTTCTTTGATTTCTGTAGGGGTTTCCAACAACTGGACTGGTGCTGGTTGTCATATCCTCATCTCAGACATGAATATAATATTATGAGCTCTGTAAATGAAGGCTGCTGGTACAGTGATCTATGGAGGTGCAAGAAAAGGAAATTATGGAAAGAAAAATAAATAGGATGTCTTTAGCTTCATTAAAAATTGCAAGAGCATAACAGATTGATCCTTTCCAGAAGGGGATGTACTTTTTACCAAGACATTAGATGCTGTCAAACTTGACCCTCTGATTAATGAATTGTTCATTTCTGGCTGCTGAAGTCCTTGCTGCCGTTGAGAGAAGTGAAGAGAGGTTGGTAATGGGATACAAGCAACTTTCTGAGCCAGTTAAACTTGCTGGGTTTTGAGGCCTAATTAGATGCTAATCCAGGCTTGTGAGTAATCCAGCATCCTGCTTATGGCTCCTTGGGAATGCTGGCAGGAATATTTGGCTTCAGCCAAACCCCTGGGTGAGATGGATCCAAAACACAAAAGCCACAGAGCGACAGCAGCTGCTGTAGGTGCAGCATCAGCCAGTCCCCATTTCCTTTGGCAAGGGTCCAGTTGCCTAAATATTTTGGAAACCAGCACTCCAAGGTGCCTGTGGGTGCTGCTGGGAATGATCCACTCCCAGGTGAACACAGGGCACGATCAGCCTTAGGTGGCATCAGTGCCCAGATGCTGAATATTCCCCTCTCCATATAACAGGGCACACAAAGCTGTTTCTCACCCCCAGCAGTGGCCTGTTTGTAAGGAAGTCATCAAACATGCTGACATCAGTGGCTGTGATGTAGTGATACAAGAATGGTTTGTATTTGGCTGGATCTTTGTGCTCAGGTGGTCTTTGAAGTCCTGGGAATTCTAGATCAGACTGTGAAGGCGCACACAGAATTCCTTTTGAGCAAGCCAAAAAGTAAACCACAGAGGGTAATTTTCAGAATTTAAAAAGAAGTAGCCCTCAATAAGTGTTCTTTTTTTTTTTTTTAATTTATAACAATCACTTAAAATAAATGTATTTTACTGTAGTTGCTGTCCTACTAATTCGCTGGTTGTAAATCTGATTTTTCTGATTTGTCTCTTCTAGTCCATTCACCCTCTTTCATTCTGCCCAAAAAAATGTTCCTAAAAAATTAAGATCTCCATTTTCCAATTCCAGCCTTCTAACAAAAGACATGTTTTTCTTGTTTATCATTCACAGACCTGCTTTAAAGTAGTTCCTTAACACTTTAAAAATTAACTGTAGGTTGAAAATACCTGCAGTGCTATTAGGAGAAGAATTGGAGAAAAAACTTTACCTGTGCCCATGCTCCCTGAATTTTTCTGTGTGCCAAGAACTCCTTTGTGCATTTGAAGTCCCTGGACTTCTTTCACTTCCCACCTGAAAATACTCCCTGATCCTGTATATTCTCCTTTTTCTCTGTCCTTGGGTAATACAGGGGTGGAGAGAAGGACCACAAGGAGCTGTGAGTGCTCCTTCCATGACATTTTTTGTCCTATAAACAGCTCCAGCTGAGCAGCTGGAGTTTGCTCTGATTGCTCTGTGTATTTAGGCAAAACACTTGAATAAATGATACTGTTTGTAACAGTCCTCTCATCCCATCCCCCTCTGATGAGGGGAATTTTCCCAGGGCCAAGTCAAACCTGCAAAGGGCCTGTTTATTCCTGTGTTTTCAGAGAGGGATTATAGAGCTGAATGCTTAAATGGCTGTATTTGCAGCATGGCTGTCCTTTGGAAAATTCTGTGGCAAAAAAAATGGAGTTGAGAATGTTGAAGAGGTGATAAAATGACAACTAATGATTTCTTGATAGCACAAAGGCGTGGATTACTGCAATGTGTGCTGGAAAAAATTGCTTTGGTAGCCAATAGTCTGTGTGTGCATAAACCATACAAAGTTCAGAGTTTAGGACTTACCTGAAACAGGCAGTTCACATTTTTTATTGCCAATTTTATATGGAGATGCAGAGATCTTTTAAGGCTTTTAACACTACATTAACTGTTACTTGATAGTTATCCATGAAGTGTGGAAAGGATTTCATCTTTAAGGAAATTATTCCAACTTATAAAGGCATTTTTTCACCTGTTGTTTTGGTTTGGTTTGGTTTTTTTATTAGACGATGTTTTTAACATTGACTGGAAAGAAAATGGGATGAAAACTTTGAAAAAAAGTCTTTCTAATTCAATCTCCAGGTTATATTAGGATCTCTATCCCACTTACTGCCAAGCCTCATTACTCAGTTTTCCAAAAATTGATACTTTATACTTTCAGGTCTTGCCATTTTCAGATAAACACTATGTAAAAAAAATCAGGTTTTATGCTGCGTAAAATAAATGATTAATTCTTTCAACCTACTCTGTGTGTCTTTTTAAATCTTGTTAGGATGAACTTCAAAGATTATGAATTATATCCGTCCAAATTCCTCCTGTGACTCTCAATTCCAACTCCTGGCTTTAGCTCTAGGGGAAAAGCAGAGCTGCTTTAGATCCATCTGACCCTGGCAGGAGGAGGAGGCGGGGAAGTTGAGCTCCAAGGTGATTTTTTCCTGCTTTTTCCCGAACAGCAGCTATTCCTGCTTCAGCTTTTCATGTCAGTATGGGGAAGAATTGAGCAGAGAATTCGTGAAGCTGAGCAGGTGAAGCTGCTGATGGTTTGGCGTGGATGCGGGTGAGATTCTGGGTGTTCTGCCCTGGGATGAGGATTGGGAAGGGACACAAATCCCAGTCCCCAATCCCTGCTCCGCGCTCTTTCCTCGCCAGGTGGAGCCCAAGGGGCGTTTTCCAACTCCTGGAGCCCTTTCAGCACTTTCTGGTGGTTTTTTCCCGAATCCCCTTAAAAATACTTTCATTTTCTTTTTTAAATATCCGACCTCAAAAGTCCTTAGCTTAGGGTCTTCTGATCACTTGTCATCTCCCTCTTCCCTCCACCTAAAATAATCTTCTAAAACTCCATTATTTTAAGCCCTGAGCTTTTTAAAGGCAGCCCAGGGTTTATTATGTATGTTGTAAATTTAGGACTTTGGTCAAGTTAGATGAAGTGGCACAAACTGCTTGATATCTTTTCCTTCAAAGCTGGCAGGTTTTGCTTATTTCTGTCCTGATATTCAGCAAAGCCTCTCCCTTACTGGCACAGGGTGCCCAGATTTGCTGTGGCTGCCCCTGGATCCCTGGCAGTGCCCAAGGCCAGGTTGGACATTGGGGCTTGGAGCAGCCTGGGACAGTGGAAGGTGTGCCTGCCCATGGCAGGGGATGGAATTGGATGATCTTTAAGGTCCCTTCCAACCCAAACCATTCCATTATTCCATTATTACACAGCTGTGCTCACAACTTTTCATTGTTTTCCTTGTGCCTAAATTTCTCTTATGGTCTTGAAATTGCCATCATCTCCAGAGCACCCTCCAGACTTCAGTCTCATTGAATCCAAAATTGTAAAACTTTTTATTCACACTTTTCTTGCTCATCTTTGCCCATGAAAACTGGCCTGTTTAGATAAAACAGCTTTTAAGTTTGTGTGTGAAACACAAAAGTAAGAATTTATTGCAAGAATACAGCTTTTTTTGATAATGACAGTGAAGTGTACACAAATACATGAAGGTTGGCAATGCAAGTGCTCAGTGTAATTTTCCAGGACAATGTGTAATTCTGATGGCCACTTAAATAGAAAACATTTACTATTCTCCCCTTTCTCCACCAAAACAAACTCTTTAAAAATAAATGGCTTGTGGGTTCTATATTTTTTTTTCCCTCCTAGAGGCTGACAAGTACCACTTGCCTATACCTTGATTCATCATCTGTTTGTCTAGAGAATTCAATAGCATTTCCCAAGAAATACAGGTTATTGTAAAGAATACAGGGATCTGTGCTGCCAGTGCCCACACAAATATTAGAGTATTGGATTTTTATAGCTGTTAGCCAGATAAGACTCCTTTCTATGAATAAAAAAATTATTGTGATTCTTCAAATTCTTTCTTTTCATGCACCTAGAATTGTTCTGAAGTACTATGAGTAGGAATACTATTTACTTTTCCCCTGAGTGCTTTTTAATTGTAAATTTAACATTACTTTCAGATTTCTGTATTCTTACTGTATGAGTCTTTTTATTGTTGGACAATTTCAACATTCTCTAGGCTGGTGGTTTATACTGATTTTTAACTGCTGAATTATTTTTGACTGCTGATGCTTTATCTTCTGTCTGGATAAAGGGCAATTAAATATATTTTCCACATGTTCCTCTGGATTATCAAAGCAGAAGAATACACACAAATTAGCCCCACCTTTGTGTTGTTTAGCAGGCCAGCAATGTCACAGACTCGTGTTTTACAAGTTATCCAGCTTATCAGCTCAAAGTAACAATGCTTGGTTTTTGCCCTTTGTTAAATGATCCATTTTTGCATATCTTGGGGTAGGTGACTTTATGTCAACAAAAGAAGTATCTAAAATTATCACCTTGTTCTAAATATTTGTTCCTGGGTTTCATAAAGACAAGTCAAGGTATACCAGAAAAAAAAAAGAAAAGGAAAAAAAAACCCAGAAAAAAACTCCAACCAAACAAAAAACAACAGTAATTTTATTACAATACACATTTACATCTCTATTTCTCCACATTCCCCTTCATGCCACCACCCCACAGGATGCTGAGTTTCTACCTGAATTATGGCACAGGCACATGGTGAATTATGGGTGAGTTAAATTATGGCACAGGCACATGGTAAATTATGGGTGAATTAAATAACTGCTCTTCCACACTGCTGCCCCTGTTGTCCATGTGCGTGTTCTTGTCTACCCCAAGTCTTAGGTAAAATTACTTAATTTAGCCATCAGTTGCACATTTTATGTAGGAGGTCTATTTTTTTAAGTTCTTGTGAGCTCTACAAGCCAAGGTTTAGTCCGACGTTCTCTCCCTGCTTTGCAAACTCTGCCTCTGTTTTAAATCATTAAATTCTCTGAACTCATCCTAGCAGGATTGAAAATCCACTGCTGGCCATTTGTGGGCAAGCAGAAAACATGTAAATTAAATTCCTACAAGGGCTGGAATGACATTTCTGCTCATTTGTTAGGTGGGGTGGGTGCAGAAAATCTCTCTGTTGGTGCCGTGGCTCAAAGGGCGAGCAGGAACTCGCTCTGGTGTTGTTTTAACTGTGTTAGACCATAAACTTCCTCTGCTGGTGGATTTTGTGATGATAAAACAAGAATAAGACCCCTGTAGATGCATTCACCTGCTCCATTCAGTGTCATTCTTTTCCTGAGTGGATTTATCCTGCTTATCACCAAGGGGTCTTACAGCCTCACAGGAACTGAGAGTGCAGATTAATGTCTTGTAAGTTTTTCTCTAAGATTTCAAGTTGCAGAATGAATGCTTGCAGGATAAAATCAGAAATGGTATTTCAGAAGGGTTCTGCACCCCACGTCTTCGATTAATCACCAAGGAAAGAACAGCAACGCTTGGTTTTTTGCAGATACAAGACTGAGATACCTGAAGTAAAACATTTCAGGGTTTCCTCTTCCTTAGGCACTTAAAATCTTTTCAGCCACTGAAATCCCCGGCATTTGGCAGGCCAGCAAACCAGGATTTGTAGCAAATACTTGGGTGTAGTTCCATGTAGTTTAGGCACTAATGAAAAGTAACCTGCTACACTTTTCTTATGGGTAAAAGCAGTAAAATTGCATTTTTTCCAATAGACCCTGATGGCCAGTGAAGTATTTTTTTCACCATATTGAGGTGGTGACAAAGTTCCCAAGGGCTTCAAATTTTTCCCTATGGAATCTGTGACCCACCACTGCTGGTACAATAAATTTATTTCAAAATCAAATTATCCCAAGTCCTAGTTAATATTCTTTGCTTTAATAAAAATAGAGGAATTTTTTCTTTTGGTTACCATAGAGTGTTTTGGGTTTAGAGCTGGATTATTATTGCTTTAAGGGCTAGAAGTGCAATCTTCAACAGTTTCAATCATTTATTAACAGAGGCATCATTTTCTGATGTGCCAGCTTGTAGGATAACACTTCCTGCAGAAATAATTCCATATTTTAAAAAGTATGCCAGACTGCTGTTGTCCTAAACTTCCTCGTGCTGTCTCATAACTCTTTTTCCTTTCTGTCCAATGCTTTTCATTCCTTAATTTTATTTGTCCCATGCTACCTCTTTAATTATTCACATGCCCAGCTTTTATGGGACGTTGCTTTTTCATTTGCAAGCTCCAGTACATTTGAAAATAACCAGCAGCAATTACTCCCTTAGGTTTCACCTACAATTTATAGGATATTATAACACACCACTCACAGACAAGGACAAGAAACAACTCTCCTCCAGGGACTGGAAACATTTACAGCTTTCAGGAGAGTCCTGGCAGGAATGCAAAAGCCCCACTCTGGCTGCAGTTCCTATATGGAACTCCTCCTACAGGATTTTGTTCATCTGTTTGCTGAGCTAAACATAATTCCTGTGCATCATTAGAGGCAGAGGGAATGAAAGAGCTGAGTGGAAATCAAATCTGAGAGGTTTTAAGGGCAACTATGGAATCACAGAGAAGTTTGAGTGATTTTCTTAATGAAAATTAGTGACCCAGTAGGAAGGAAACCTCCAAGTGATGGTGCACAACACCTGGTACTCAAGAAAAGATGAAACAAGGGTGGGCTAGAGCTCGTGGTGGAAATTGTATCACTCCAGTGCTGTGGTGATGGCTGGGAAAAGGAGGAGTGGTCACTGATGGAAAAAGCCTGGATTGGGTTCAACACACTCGGAAGTAGCTGCTTCACCTGGAGAATGGATCCAAACTCAGAAAGTATGTTTAGATTGAATATTAGGGAGAAATTCTTCACTGTGAGGGTGATGGGGCACTGGAACAGGATCCCCTGGATCCCTGGAAGTGTCCAAAGCCAGGATGGATGAGGTTTTGACTAACGTGATGTAGTGGGAGGTTCCCTGACCATGGCAGTGGGGCTGGGACTAGGTCCCTTTCAACTCAAAGAATTCTGTGATTCTATGATTTTAACATTTGGGAAGAAAGGAAAGACAGGAAAGAAAGAGAGAGATAAAGAGAGAATGAGAGAGAGAAGGAGACGGAGAAGGAGAGAAAGAAAGGAAAGGAAAGGAAAGGAAAGGAAAGGAAAGGAAAGGAAAGGAAAGGAAAGGAAAGGAAAGGAAAGGAAAGGAAAGGAAAGAAAGGAAAGGAAAGGAAAGGAAAGGAAAGGAAAGGAAAGGAAAGGAGGAAAGGAAAGAAGAAAGTCCAGCTTTCCGAACGGGCTGTTAAGTGGCACGTGAGCCCTCCTGTGTCCCGCCGGTCAGCTGAGTGTTTTCTGCGGAGATAATTTCAAGTTATTTCACTTTAACCGGGGCGGTGCGGCGCTGACAGGCGGCCGCTCCCCTTCTCGCTCTCTTGCCGGTGCTGGCAGGGGGAGGCCGGGAGAGGGACGAGGAGGAGGAGGAGGAGGAGGAGGAGGAGGAGGAGGAATGATGAAGCTGAGCCGGCTCTGTGAGTAGGATGCGCCCCGGAGCCGCTCCGGGCGGGATGAGACCCCCTGGCCATGGGGAAGGGGCGAGAGGGCGGATCCCGGCTCAACACCCAGCCCGGTCTGGAAGAATTCATGCTCGAATCTTACATTTTTTTTTCTTGTTTTCTTTTTTCCTCTGCTCAAGCCCAGCTGCGGGCGGGTGTGTGTGTATCAGCGAGGTGTGGCTGCGTGGGGGTTTTGGATCAGCTAAACACGAAATAACCCAATCCTGGGCTTACGTTCAGTGGTTTAGTTGCTGCCAAGGGGCACCTGAGGGACGAGGGAAATCGGGAGCTGCTGAAAGGTCCCGAGGGAATGGCAGGAAGCTCTCTCAGGGGAGGTTTAGGTTGGATATTAGGATAGGGTTTTCCACCCAGAGGGTGCTCGGGCTCTGGAACAGCTCCTCAGGGAAGTGGGGAGCACCGAACCTGGCAGAGCTCAAGAAGTGTTTGGACAAAGCTCTCAGGCACAGGGTGGGATTGCTGGGGTGTCCTGTGCTGGGCCAGCAGTTGAACTGGATGATCCTCATTGTTCCCTTTTAACTCGGGATATTCTATGATTCTGTCACCTTTTCCTCGTGCTCTGCTGTCTCACGTGTCCTGCCACACCTCCATCCTGACTGTCCTTCCTCCGGGCTTCTCTCTGCCCCCTTCTCTGCCTGGCACTGTGAGTATCGCTGAGTGTCCCTCCCTCCTGGCAGTGACAGAGCTGTAGCTCTCAGGGAGCTCCTCCGTGGCAGAAATGGAGTGAGGGAGGCACAGCAACACCTCTGCAGCTCACCTTGCCCGCACTGCTCCTTGGTGCTGAGCAGCCACAGCCTCCAATATCAGCAAAAACAGAGTCAGGCATGTAGGCTGGACTTTGTGCTTTGTAACTCTTAATTGCTTAATGACAAATAAGAAGCTGTCTTGACTATCTTAACTTTGTGTGAGTTTATGGCTTTGCTGTTACTGCGTAGAGGTTTGCACGTGTCTATGGAGAAACGCAGAAATGAATGTATGTGTGCAGGATAAATAACCTCAGGAAACCAAAGAGAGCCAGCTGGACCCAGCAGGTCAGGTCAGTGAGGTGCCTTCTGAGTCCAAGAAAGCAAAGCCAAAAGTTGCTTGTCAGTGAAAATATCCCATGAGTTTTGGGAGCCAAGTACAAACTGCGCAGGAGGTAAATGTATTCCTTGAACCTTAAAACATCTGTTTCAAAAAATGTTGAAGAAGCTTGGGTTTTACGTAAAATACAGAACATATTATAGAACCACAGAACCACCAGGTGGGTGTGGCACCATTCCCCACCACTCTCTGGGCTTGGACATCAGACAGTTCTTAACCCAGGGAATAATGCAGCTGTCCAAGCCCAGGGCTGCAGGTTCCTCAGGAGATGGTGTCAAAGGCTTTGCTGAAGTCCAGGTGTCAAAGGCCTTGCTGAAATCCACGTACACAACATCCTCAGCCTTCCCTGCATCCCTGGGGAGGTCACCTGGTCATAAAAGGAGATCAGGTTGGTCAGGCAGAACCTGCCTTTCCTAAACCCAAGCTGGATGCTGCTGATCCCTTGGTTACCCTGTTTGTGCCATAGGGCCACACTCAGGATGATCTGTTCCATGATTTTCTCAGCTACCACGTAATAAAGTCAGGCATAACAGCATTTAGACATTTGTAATTTCTCTTTGATTTAGGTAAAATGCTGCACTGTTGAGCCTGTTTTGCAACAGAGTTGCTCCATAATAATGATGAAAAACAGTGCAAAAATCATTGTAAAGGTAAACTTGCCAAGCTGACTGTGGAATGAGCAAAACAAAATCGGACTGATGCTCTTTTAGATCTTTGCAATGCACCACGCCCCATCCCCTCCCCAAAAAACAGTCACTGAAATCTCTCAATAGAATTGTCATTTTCACTTCTTTCTTCCTGGGTTTTTTCTTTGAAACTTGTGGCTTGGCCTCCTTTATGTATTAAATATATTTTGTGTATAAATCTGGTGATTTTTTTTATATTCAAAAAGAGCATAGGTTGGTGTCATTCTGCTTGGTTCCAGCAGCTTCCTGATTTGTGCACGTGACCATTGTCAGTGTTTGTGTTCACATCACTGCACGAATGAAGTGTCAGAGTAATTTTCAGTCTTATTTTAGTGTCAGTTTAGTTTGCACCATTACTCAGGGTGGAGAGAGAGATTTCTCATGGGTAATACCTAGGGAAATTTATAATATCTGAACATGCATTATGTTACTTTCTCAATTTTAATCCTTTGATGAAAACACAGCAAGTTTCTCACAATATTTTCCCTGCAGTCACACAGATGTTTCTGCAATGTTTTGTTGGGCTTTTTATCTTTAAAGGTGATAGAATGCAGGAATAACCACATGGACAAAGAGGGAGTAGCTAGAGAGGAAAAATTCAATCTTTATGGTGGGTTATCCACAGAATAAAGTCTGCTCTTATGGAAAGAAATCAAAGTTCCTTCTGGCATGAATAACCAGAATAAAGGCTCAGGAATGTCTGTGTTGGACCAGGGTGTTCCTTCTACAGAATTTTTCAGAATCTGGACACAGACCAATTGGGCATAATTCACAGGAAAGTGGCAGAACTTGCAAAACAGGACTTGAGGAGGACAAGGGGAAATTTTGGCTTTATTCTAGAGAAAGGGTAGGGCAGAAATCTTAATGTTTATAAAAGGCAGTTCCAAGAAGGAAAGGAAAGAAGTATCTTATGAGAGTAAACTGTTACAAGGAAGATTTAGACTAGATAATACACAATATTTTCTAGAAGGCTGGCAAAGTAAATATACTGCATGTTTTTGGACATTGGCCCTGTTGAACTCGGTTTTCAGGACTATAAAATTATAATTTTCTTTTTTTCCACTTTAACAGACCCTTGTTTTCAAAGATGTTTCTATACACATCAGGAAGTGACTCATGCCTCTAAAACAGCCTGTTCCACTACTGCAGTGTGATATTTCCTCGTTTAGCATCATAAATTAGGTGGTGTATTTCATCAGGAAAGCCTGTTAGCACTTCTGGTGTTGAGGAAAAGCAGATATTCAATATGAGGTGGAAGCTTTTCACAACAAGGGTGATAAAACACTGGCACAGGTTATCCAGGGAGATGGTGGCTGCCCCACCTCTGGAAATACCCAAGGTCAGGCTGGACAGGGCTCTGAGCAACCTGAAAGAGTTGAAGATTCCCCTGCTCATTGAAGGGAGCTCAAATAGATTAACTTTGAGAGTCCCCTCCCACCCAGATTATTCTGTGATTCTTTGTATGCAGTCAGAGCTCATTGTGTGAAAGGGATTGTTTGGGCCTTCTGTTGTTTTAACCCAGAGTTTTGAAAACGTGGGTGCAGGGAATTCCCTGTGTGGTCAGAGTTTAAAACCTTTCCTGCAGTGTTTGCCTGTCTCAAAAAAATCAATAGTAACTGCAAAACACCTCTGTGGTACCTGGTGCTCACTTTTCAGAGTCAAAATCCTACTAGAATTGAGTTGAACTTCGTGGTTTTTTGGGGGTATTATGGATGTGGATTGAAGGGAGGGTTGGGGGGAATTTTCTGCTTGGAGATCAAGTTTTAGAAAGAAAAGGGGCTGCCCTAGATAGCAATGCAATAAATACTTTATTGCCACATCTCTGAAGGCTGTGGTTAGCAAAGTGAATTGGACAGAAAACACCCAGTTTGGGTAGCAATGCCAGAAAAAAAGACAAGATTTTTGTGTTGCTATGAAAACATTTTTACGTCTTTGTGGGGCATTTCATTTAAATTTTTATTTTCCCCTTCACAGCTATTCTGAGATTATTTGGACTCCTGTTGATATCGTGTGCTGCTTGGTATTTGGGATACTTTGTTGCTGCTCACGTATCCCAAAATGCAATATCTATTGCTGCACTTGAAGACGTTGGAAGGAAACCAGTGATAAGGGGTGTGTAGTTGTATTTATTTCCATTTTTTCTTTCTTGTACTGTATCTGATGTTGTGTATTTAGGTGCTAAATGACAAATGGCTCGTTAGCTAAGAAATTCTTTGGTATGTGCTATTATGAGAATGAAGTTGACTGTAAAGTTAATTAAAGCAAAGCTGCACTTTTTCTTAGAGACTGCTGTTGAAGAAACACAATGTCAGCCTATTTGTGCAAGTGCACAAAGGTAATTAATTGAATACTGGTGTAAGAACACCTTATTTGGTTGCTGGCATAAAAGAGCAAAGCTGCAGCTTTGGTTCTATCACATGTATTTTGTATTTATGATGAACAGCTGAACCACTAACTAAACTTTGTGAATAAATTCTCATTATTTTTTTAAGCTCTACTCTGACCAGGTGGCTTAATGTGTATATTTCTGTCATTCTGTGACTAAGTTATTGTGTAAAAAAAGGCCTTAAAATGAGAATGCTAACTATTCACTTCAAGCTGTTGGTAGGAAACCTTCATCCTTGTAGCCCTGGTTTCCTCTTAGGTGGCATAGCAGATAATAATTACCTGATATTCAGTTATACCTATTTGAAAACCAGTGATAACTGATGACTGTGATGAAGTTGCCACGATCCCAGAGTGCTGCCAGGATTCTGTGTTCAGATGTTTGAGCTTAGCACGTTGACTTTAGGGGATTGATCCCATGTGGAAATTGTTCTTGCAGCATCCAATAAAGCATTTTTTCATCTTTGCTGTTGCAGCCCCAGCCCCCAGAAGGCAGAAGTGTGACCACTGGTCTCCCTGCCCGCCGGGGAACTTCGCCTACCGCATCCTCAGTGGTGGTGGCCAACAGAGGAAGGCTAAAATCTGTTTTGAGGATGAGCAGTGAGTACCAATCTGAGTTTGCACCTAAGCAAGTGCTTTGTACTGTGAGGAAAGGTGGTTTGGTTTGGTTCAGTAGCAGCAATTCAGCTCCAGGAAGGGGCTCCTGTTCTGGTAGAAAACTTCAGATTTTATCTGACACTATTAATTCTTCTTCCTCTCTTTTTTTTTTTCTTTTAACCTAATCTCCAGTGTATTTCTTTGTTCCTCTGTGTAAGCTGCAGACAACTGTTCATTTCCAGTAGGATTTTTAATTTTCATGGTCATGCTCAGCACCTTCAGAAAGTCAGGCTCTTTCATGGCTTTTCAAACTGGACAGGTGAAATAACTTCAAAACCTTGCAGTGACCTTTCCTGGAGACATAATCCATAGAGAATACAGCCACAAAGCCACTTTATCTTGGTTTTGTTCAGGTTTTTTTCTCCTTTATCTTTCTGGCTGCACTTGTATGAAATATTTTCTCGATCTGGCTCATTTTGTAAGAGTCATTGTTGAAGGAAACTGATACACTGTGCACGATTTTTAAACTCTTGTTTACAACAGAATTAAATAACTGAAGAAAACATAAAGATCAGAAAATTACTTAGCACTGACAAACAAAACTTTGCATCAGAGCTGCTAGACAAGAGATATTTTACTGATGTTGTATTTATTTCAATTCCAGGCTTATAAGTGAAGGGAATGGTAATTCTGGAAGTGGTATAAACGTTGCCGTTGTGAATTGTAAGTAAGAGAAAAAAAAATGCTAGAGATAGCCATACTTTTGTACTGCAATAAATTACCAGTGCTCTTGGGGGGCCTTGATATTTTGTTTTGTGGCGTTTCTTGCTAGTTAGTAAGGAAGGGAAAGGAAAATACTGCAAGCTTGATTCACATTAATGTAAGAAAAACAAATCTGCATGATAAAAACAGTCTTCTGGGTAAACAAAAGGAGCGTGTTCATAATCAGTAGAAGAAACTAGAAAATGTGTCCATAGAAGTGGTGTAGGTGTATTTTATTAGACAAAAGAATTGCAGCACAGCAAGAACGTCTGTGATCTCCAGCAGCAAGGCTCAACTTTCAGCTTCAGTCCTTGATAAAATATATCTGCTGCTCCACTGATAAGGGGGAAGCAGGAACTGAGAGGTGCAGTTCTACCCCAAGGTGTAGCCATGGTACAAATTCCTTTCCCAGGCTGTCAGGGTACAGAAGGACAAACTGAGAGCTTAATTAACATTAAACTGCCATTATGTGTCTTTGCTCATTGTAAAAGCCACTGGAAAGCAGCAGGTGCACTTTATTCCAGGTTTGGAGGCACCTAAATCCTGAATTTTGATTTAGATGAATGGGAATGGTGATGAAGTGCAGTGCATTCAATAATGAGTCCAGGGGAAAATAAACACCTAAATCTTGTGGGGGAGGGGGAAAATGGGAGTTCACAGGCACAGTCAAGTTGGCTTTGATCACAAAACTATTATATTCCAATTTTTTTGTCTCACTATTGCCAAGCCAGATCTTGACTTTGTCTAAACTTGTATGATTTTGCTGAAGGTTAAATAAACCACTGGCAAGAATTTTTTCCCAGTTAACTGCTGCCTTTTTTCCAATAATCATAAAATCTTTGCTGGGTATAACAGATAAAGATGAGTTAAAAATGAGAGTAAGAGGAGAAGAAATACCTTGAATTCACAAGCAAGATGGTGGCAAATAGCATCAGATAAATCTGTCCATTATCCTGCACCAGTCTATAGTAAAATATGTTTTTTCACATGTCCACTAATTAGGCAAGATAATGACTGTGCTCAGTAAGTGTTTTATGGCATTCAAATGACATGAAAGGTTGGACATCTCAAACAACGCACAGAATTAAGCTCATTCGAATAGTTTTAGGCTTAACCCATTTTTCCTATCCACGGTTGTGACCTAATGTAGTATATTTAGATATAAAAATATGGAAGCACACACCAAAAAAAGAGAATTTTTCTTTAAAATAAAAAGTAATAAAAATTTTAGTTGCATTTCATGATTCAGAGACTAGAGAAAACAAAATATTCTCCCCAAATCTTAAACCTGTTATTTCATATTTCTTCCAAGAACTGAAACAAAAGAAGTCAAGTAATACACAAAATTAGGAATGCCTAGATTTAGCTGAAAATGCTGTTTGCTGATTGAATAAAATAATACTTGCTTGTATTTAGACTTTTTTTTTTAATTTACAGATGTAACAGGAAAAGTTTTAGCAACAAAATTTTTTGAAATGTGGTCAAGAGGTAAGGAAAAGAGTGCAATAGAGCTTTTGTTACTGTTTCAGCATTAAGAAAACAGATTCATATCATTATCCTGCTCCTTCCTGCTTGACTTTGATAGTATTCTCAACAGGGATCAGCTAGAAAAAAACAACTGCTGTCTTCTTAAAATATGTTCTGGCCAGATATGATGACAAATTTTGCCTGAAAAGCTGAATTTCTCCTGGTCATTTAGATAGTTAATTATATATATTTTTTTTAATTATTTAGTTCTTTTCCTCAGTCATTACATTCTCCTTTCTTTTGTTTTGTCTTTTTCTTTGGTCTCCATTATTTCAGTGTGGTAGGAATGGCACTTAACCAGATCTGACATCCAGGTACTTCACTCAGCAAAATTCCTTTTCCTGACACATCTTGTTCTATTTTAGTTATAAAATCATCATGGTTATCAAATCATCATAGGAAATTTGCTAATCTGTCTCTTAACATCCTTCCACATAGCTGGAAAGATGATCTACTTTAAGAATGGCTTTTTATACATTTTCTAAACGTTGAATGGTGAGCTTCCTTACCTATCAGTGAGGAGAAGCAGAATGTTCTGAGGCACTGGGAGCTGATTCCCTGACTCCTTAAAAATGCTCAGGCACAGGAAAATGATTCCTTGAGTCCTTAAAAATGTCCTGGGTGCATTAATAGGAATGTGATGTGTGTGCCATGAATGACCAGCTGTGTGATTGACTCTGCAGACCACTCTGGGGAGATGATGAATTTCATCAGGAATGCACAGGAAGGGACCCTCTTCCTGATGGCCACTCATGATGATGGAAGCACCAGGTAAGGAGGTTGTGGAGCCCGAGGGGCAGAGCAGTGAAAAGCTGGGAGATTACTGTTGTGAATTGGTGTAAAGGAATGGTAAATTCCATTCTATACTCAGAGTTGTTCTCTTATTTCCTGTCAAAAAGTTTTAATTCCGTGTCCTTTCCATGGCTGCAAATATCTGTGTTGGTGCTCCCTAGGATGGGGAGATATTATATTGTTTAAAAGCACCCCAAAGGGCACTGCTCTTACCTTTGGGTCACAACCTTCTTCATTCTGAAATGTTATTTATCCACACCTCCAATTATGATGTCTCTAGTTTGCATTCCTTCTGACATCATAATCTGATTTTTCAGGTGCTTTTGAATCGTAGGGGGGTTTTTAGCTGAGTTCATGACATGGTAATTATCCAGGAAAATACCTAATCCATGTTTGACACCCTTGTCCTTATTTAGGAAGGACTGAAGAACCAGATAGTATTTGAGATACATTTTTCTTCCTGCTATGCTGTTACAAACAGGTTGTATTAACATCAGGAACTTATTGAGAAGGAAAAAAAATTGATAAATACAATTTTCTTTCTGAATTCAATGTCATGCTACTGCCACAGCTCTTGGGGCTATTTAAATCTCATTTTTACTTCTGCAGGCTTAATGCTGAATGTAAAGCATGAATCAGCCGTGATCTTTTTCATCATTCTTCACACCCTGAATTTTTAACACTTTTTTCACTATGTTTTCTTAGGTTGAAAAATGAGGTCAAAGAATTAGTAGAAGAACTGGGAAGTAAAGAAATAAAGAATATAAAGTTCAGGTCAAGTTGGGTTTTCATAGCTGCCAAAGGCTTCAAGCTGCCAGATAACATCGAAAAAGAAAAGGTCAGGTTTGTTTTATTTTCACTTTTTATTTGTGTGTATACCAAAACCAAAAACTTTGGGAATATCTTGCCCATAGGCTGCAGGAGGACTAAAGATACTGTTTTTCACAGAGATTTCTATTTGCATCTGTGCCCTTGTTGTGTTCACTTTCTGTAAGCCCAGTTGTGCTCATGTGTGTGACTGAGGCAGACATTTAAAAACCCAGCACAGAGCTCAGGTCCTTCGATGATGCTGATTCCCTCCACAGCCACGTCAAACTTCCCCAGTGGGGCTCTTTCCCCAAAATATCACAGGATCACAGGATGGGTCGGGCTGGAAGGGACCACAGTGGGTCACTGGTGCCACCTCCCTGCTCCAGCAGGGCCATCCCAGAGCACAGGGCACAGGAATGTGTCCAGATGGCTCTGGAATATCCCCAGGGAGGAGACTGCAGCCCCTCTCTGGTCTGTGTTCAGGGCTGGTCCCTGCCCAGGGCAGAAGTTGTGCCTCCTGTGCAGGGAATTGCTGGGCTCAGTCCCTGCCCGTGGCTCTGGTGCCGTTGCTGGGCCCTGGAGCAGAGCCTGGGCCCTGCCCTGCCCCTCCCTGCACACAGGGACAGCCAGGGATGGACAGGGATGGATAGGGATGGACAGGGACAGGCAGGGATGGACAGGGACAGGCAGGGATGGACAGGGATGGACAGGGATGGACAGGTACAGGCAGGGACACACAGGGATAGACAGGGACAGGCAGGGATGGACAGGGATGGACAGGGACAGGCAGGGCTGAGGGTCCCTGTCAGCTGTGTCCCTCTCCAGGCTGAGCAGCCCCAGCTCCCTCAGCCTTTCCTGGGCACGGAGATGCTCCAGGCCCTTCCTCAGCTCCAGGAGCTCCCTGGCCCTGCTGTGCTGAGGAGCCAGAGCTGCACACAGCAGGGCAGAGGTGCCAGCAGGGCTGGGCACAGGGGCACCATCACCCCTGGCTGCTGGCAATGCCCTTTCTGATGCCCCCCAGGACTCCTGTGGCCTCTGCTGGGCAGGCACAGCTCATTGTCCACCAGGACCCCCAGGTCCTTCTCCACAGAGCTTTTCCCCAGCAGGTCACCCCTGCTTTGTGCTGGTGCAGAATATTGTTGCAATATTCTTCACATTTCAGAGCTCCTGCTGGACAAAGATATTCAGTTTAGTGTATATCATGACAGCCATCTGGGAAATAAATAAAGAACTCTGCGTAAGAGAGAAACTGGCAGAATCTTCACCCGTTATGTTAAGCAAGATGTGCCACATTCTCTTCAGCTTCCCAGTCCTCCTTCATTACACTCTCCTCTTGTATGAGGTTTGACAAACTGGTATCTAAATGGAAAAAACTAAATAGTAATTTTTTTTAATTTACTTTATTTCTGCAGATAAACCACTCTGACCAGAAAAAAAACAGATACAAAGGCTGGCCAGCTGAAATCCAAATAGAAGGCTGTATCCCAAGAAACCTGCTCTGAACAAATGCATACCTCATAAATAAAAACAATTCTATATTTTTATATCTATGACTCTATTAAATTGCCTCCAGAACTCAATAAGCACCTGAACACTAACTGTAAAACAGGTCAAATGCACAGATTTTAGCCTTTCTTTCTCTCAGTGGTTTTATTCTAATCTGAAAACAAGCAGGTGTTTTGATAAGAAGTGGAAATAAAATAGTCCTGTTTGGAATTACAGTGTTCAGGAAGTCAGTCATAAAATGCCAGGATTTTTGGAAGTGAGTATAAATTGTCATTCACTTGGGGTTTTTTAGTATGTGTTTTCTTTTGGTTCCCTTTAAATACTAATATGCAAATAGAACTCAGTGTAAATTGTAATATAAAATCACTAGTGACACAGCAAATTACTTTGATATTGGTAACATTTCTTCTCTTCAGAGAAAGTATGGTAAAAGCAGGTACATCTGTTGAGCTGATTTTAGTGATGCTGACAGCACAGAATAGCAAAGCTTACATGTAAAGATCCAGTTACTTGAATTATTTTGCCAGATTTCAGCTGCAAATCTGCGTAGTTTGATTTAATTATTTTTTCTTCCTGTAAGTTTAACTTACTTTAAAAAATGTAGTGACTTTATGCAAGTGTAAGTGTGGTACATGTTAACTATAGAACCAAGCACATGATTGAAAGGAAGCTGTAGAAACATTTATTCAATTTCCCCTTTTTTTGAAGCACAGCAAGTGTCTGGACTGGTCTTCAGTGGTGTTTGTCCCCCTGTGGTTCAGAAGTCTCCCACATGGCTGATTCCACAACTTAAGTTGCTTGCTGCAGCACTCCACTGTTATTCTAATTATTCCCCAAACATATGGAATTAACCCAAAAGGACCAAGCCAATTACCTGGAGAATAACACATCACTATTCTTTTTATACCAGTCCATTATGTGTCTGATGATCATCCTCATCTACTCTCTCCTTCCTAGCCTGAATCCACCTGTTTTAATCTTCCTTTACATTTTTTCTCAACAATAAAACATCAGTTCTGTAGTTCCTGCTTGAAGCCCCCTTTGAAACTTCAAATGCAGCTTGAAAGCTTCAAATCTCCAACCGTGGCTGCCATTTGTAGTCACTGCTGTGCTCCCAGCAGCTTTCTGGTGTTGTGTCCCTCACCAGCCCCTAAAGTTTCCTGCTACTGGTTTGCAAACTGCTCCATAGCCCAGGGACACTGCCAAAAAACCACTTAAATTAGTTTGATTCAATTTGGCTCTGGCAGACTCAGTGGTAGCTCCTTAGCACCTTGCTGCTGCTGAGGTGGATGCAAACTGAGCACTTCAATAGCTGTTTCAGTGTTTTTCCACATTAAGTCGTTCTTTTTAATAATAATAATTTTTTCGGGTGGTGCTTGTGTTACTGGCAGGACGTTTATTCCTTTGCATCATAATCACCCTTTGCTACATGCCTGAATTATAAAAATAACATAATTACAGTGCTAATGGCTGGCAGTCCTCAGAGTGCCAAGCTCTGAGACAGCCCTCGAGCTCTGTGCAATGTGACAGTCACTGCCTCCTGCTCCAGGCCACAATTAATCTCACATCAATTACAATTAAATTTTACTTCCATTTCTGTTTAGCAGTTACCATGAAGTGCAACATTCTCATGCCTTACATTTGCTCTGTTCTTCACGCTCTGTGCAAGTGTTCCACTCTCTGCAACAGTAAAAGCTGTCACCTGTCACCTGAATCAAAGATCAAACCACCCCAAGAGCCTTTCACAGCACAAATTTCTGCAAAACGGTCTGTAAATCCGTGGTGTTGTCACTTTTTCAGAGGTGAAGCTGAGTCACCTGGACTGGACTGAAGTGTGTGGATAATCTGCAGTGCTGAATGCCATCATCAGCTTTGTTGTAATTTGTTCATGACACATTACTTAAATATGGCACACAGAGGACTCTCAAGCACTTTGATAACCCTCTGATCTGAAGAAATCATGGAAAAGTGATCACTTGCCACTTTTCGATCACTTTTCAGATTAGAAGCAATCTAGCAGAGTTGGTTTGAAAGTGGGATTTCGACTTTGCACCCACAACTTGAACACTTTCAAGGGAACTGCCTCCTAGGAAGAAGTGAAAACTTATTTCATGGAATCCTAATACAGAAAAATTAATCTGGGGGGGAAAAAAACAGCTGCAGTGGTGGAGATCGATGTTCTCCCTCCTAGGTGACACTGCCAACCACAAGCAGCAGGTAGGAAGTGCTTTCCTTCTTTCTCCTGAGCTGGGAAAGTGCTGGGAAATACCTCTGGGTGCTTATTACACACGTGGGGACACCACTATGCACTCAGGTTAAACCCTGCACAGCAATCCATCTTTTTCTAACCCCAGCAGGCAAATCCCATGGGAAGCCATGAGCTTTAGGCTGTGGCATTGCTCAGGGTGTGGGTTTGTGGATTTAGAAGGCACAGCAGGTGGCAGCAGTGGCTTTCCAGATCCTCTGCATCTCTAGAAGTACCCAACCTTTCGGTGCTTTCCTGTCCTGGGCAGGCACTGGAAGCCACAGACATGGGTGGAGATCACCTTGGGTGGAGGCCATCAGCTTTGCCTAACGTGCCAGACCTTCCTTTTCTACACTTTACCAGGGGCAGGTTCCCATTTCAAATATCCCCAGCACAGCATTCCACACAAAGAGGTCCCTGTACCCCCTGACCATGGTAGAAACACATTTTAGATGCTCCTATTTTTGCCTCGTTTGTGAACGTCACAACCAATCCCATAAAGAACAAAGTACCTGAACTGAGCTCCTTTTTTGTGTCTCCATTTAAGAGCATGAGAAATGTTTCCTGACACGTCTCTTAAAAATCCCTGGATCCCTGGCAGCAGTACAATTTGATGGCAGCTGTAGGAATTATTGATCAAATAATAAGTAACACTTTCAGTTTCTCAGTGGCAACTGTTCCTTCATGTTCTTTGTGTAGCGTTACCTAACTCAAAGTGGGAAGTTTCCACTATATTTAAAAGCAAAATACAAGAAAGGAAAAGAAAGGTGAAAGATGCTCTTTTTGAGGAAGGCTGTGTTTAAAGGAAAACTCTGACCAAGTGCAATCCACCCAGGCAAGCAAAGAGAAGCTGATGCTTTTACTTAAACATAGTGCCTGGAGGGAAGTAATATATGACTGTGATTTATGTGATCTCTTCTTAGCTGCAGTGAAATGCTGAACAATAACTAGAATTCAGGGGATTGAGGTGGGTGGTTTAATAACATTTGAGTGACAGCAGGTCCTCATTTCTAGGGAATCAGAAGTCTTGATTTCACTTCTCTGCTGTGTCAGGTATTTCCTTTATTTGCAGCTCTGCACAGAAAGAGGTGCTGGGTGGCAAATCCACAGAGCCAGCACAGTGACTATCAAAACTCTTCACTATTTGTACATTTTAGCAAACAAAGGCATTCATGTTCATTGGCTACCAGTTACATGGTTCTCTTATTAATTTCTAATTAATTTTTAAATTATTTTTATATTTTATAGTATCATATTTAAATATTTAGGTATTACATTCATATTGTATGTAATCTATAATTTTCAATATTGTATATTACATAATAGATTATCCTTAAATATTCAAAATACATTCTTTATTTCTAAATATTTATTTTTTATGGACATTATAAAAATTAAATAATATACTATATATTTGTATTTTAAAACAGTATTCTGTTTTGCTAGTTATTACATATTAAGTTAATATTTTCTCTTATAATTAATATTAATTTGCAATAACTTCCTGATACCTTAATATTAATGTCTTAATATTTTTCTATTGCCTAGAAGGTGCCCCCATTTATTATGCTGTCTAGTCCTTCTCTGTGCTCAGTCTGTCTCTTCTTTTGAAGAGTTTCCTTTTTTCTCGCTGGGTTTCTGGGGTCACTGGGCTGGGAGTCGGTGGTCACCGTCCCCCCGTGCCAGAAGTGCCTTTTCCCCAGCTGGAGCCAATTTCAGCAGTTCCTGGGTTGGCTTTAGGAGTTTTGTCCTTTTCTGGGAAGTTCTGCCAAATGTCCTTGTGGCTTGTCCCTGCTGCATCCTTGGTGTCCCCTCTGAGCAGGAGCTCCTTCTCCCCAGGCTCTGTGCACCTGCCCTGAGCTCGGACCCCGCTGGTGCCTGTCCAGCCCTAAGGCTCAGCCAGGCCATTGTCCCCACAAGGAATTGATGTGGACTTGGATTGCTTGTGGATTTGACAGCTCAGCCCCAACTTTCCCATAGCAGAGTCTCAGGCATCTGGATCCTTAAAGCAATTTATTCCCCTGGCTGGTGCCACACTTCCCCGTGACTTTTGAGGGGCAAAGGGTCAGTGCCAATTCTTCCCTGGGGCTCCTACACCCCAGAGCTCAACCTGCAGCTGCTGCAGCTGCACCCTGAGCCACCTGCACTGATTGTATTCCTCAACTCCATGCTGTGGGAAAGTGTTTTCCTTCTCTCACAGTCCACTGCTGGGTGTGTCTGCACCTTTATTTGTGTTTTGCTGCAGTGAAGTGAATGTGCCAGTGAGATACTGACGTATTTCATAGCAAAGAGTGAGCATTAGTTAAATCCATAACCTGTTTTCTAGTATGGCATAGGAGGGATAATTCAAATTGTAACTGCTTAGCAGTGGTCATTCCTGACCAAGGAATGATTTAGCGTGGAGAGAATAAGGACAAAAAAGGGCCACCCTGGCTGGAGGGTGAGGGAGTGAGGTTCCACTGGGTGATGAGATAAGAAATGCTGCAGCAGTGGTGCAGTGGGAGCACTCAGGGGCCACCTTTGGGCAGCAGAGCTGGTGCTGGGGGCTGGAGCACAGGGATGAGGTGCCCTGTGCCAGCACTGACACAATGGATAGCAGGGCATATATAGGGAATCAGCTCATGCCACACCTTTGCACTGTCCTTGTAGAACCACTTATGGCAGTAGGGCTCTGCTCTGGGCATTGTTCACTGAATCTTTTTGCATTTAAGTACAAACATTTGCTTAATTCACCTCAAGGGATACAAAAATCCCCCAACATTGTTCTGCCAGATCATTTGCTACCACTGAGTTTCCTGTTGACAGTAGTAACTTACATGAATTGAGGAACTCATCTCCGTAATTTCTAATGTAAAAGGATCAAAGGGACAGACAGGAGGAAGGTCATGCAAGGCCAGTTGCACCTGAGCAGTTCATAGACAATCAAATACACTATGTGCTGTGTTTTAGGTTTCAGACTCTCCCCACCCCACTCAAATTGTAATATTTTAATGCTAAACAGCTGTGAGGAACTGCCTTTATTTGCCTTGTCTGTAACAGATAACACTCTTCTATTCCTATTTCATTATCAGAAACTAGGGAAGTAGAAAAATGGTTAGAGAAAAATATCACCACTTGTAAATATCTTGATGACAACTGTTTAAATACCATCACAATAATGATCATTGACAGATTTCAATACCCCTTGAACAAATAGGTTTAATACTCTAGACAACAAAGTGTTAATTCTTAGCCACACTGTCCTATATAAATTGAAGAAATTGTCCCTGTCTTTGAGGGGGGATATTTTTCTTCATTTTTTTCCTCTTCCCCTTTTTTGATAGCTTCTACTCATTGCGGTTATTTAATTAATTTTGGTATGCTTGTCTGGAGTTTGCTTTGGGGAAGCGTCCAATCCACTGCACAGTTAAAGCTCTTCTTTCTTTTTTGATACATAAAATCAGTTTTTGCTTCTGATTACCTTGAAATTCGGAGACAGAAAAAGACATCACCTTATCAGCTGTTGGTGGGTCAGGCTCTTTGTTGCTTCTCAGCAAATCTTTACTCCTTTATTCAGTGAAATTTGTACCATCCAGTACCTGTAAAATAGGAAATTTCATCATTTTCTGGAGAGAGAAAAAATGCAACATGTAATTGAAAACAAACTCAGGAGCATGGACAACAACAAAGAGGGAGTTCAGATGTCATTTCCTGGACTGACTTCAGACTGCCTTGCTTTAGACACTCTTTTTAAGCTTCTGGGCCAGGAGTGGAGGTTTTCATAGTGTAAAAAAGAAAAACCCTAGGTCAAGAGTCAGTGTCCAGGCAGGCAAAATGGCTTTGGCAAACACACCAGCACAATTTGTGAACAGAGCCAACAGTTACAGCATTTTCAGGTGAACATCATTGCTCTGGTTGATGAATCCAGCTCTGGCCAAAAGTAACCATCCTGAAATTCACATGAGGTTGGGACTGGCTACAGGACTCTTCATAAATATTTATAAGAAATAAGGAAATATTTTGTTTAAAGCAGAAAGGAAATACAAATCTCTGTTTAAAAGTTGAAGCCAAGTTTCTACCTCATTAGATTTGTATATTTACTAAAAACTATGAAAAGACATCAACTGAAACCACAGTCTGTTCCATGCCTATCAAACAGAACATCTGAATTTCACTTTGCTTTACCCACTACCACAATCACTTCTGATGACCACAAAATTTGCAGTAAAGGAGCCCAAGAATACCCAGGTGTTCCCCAAACTGTCCTGTTCCTATGGAATAAACCACTGCTCAAAAATCAAATGCAGGAATCACTTCTGTCCACCACAGAAGCCACTGGAGTCCCCACACACCAACCTTGGGGGTGACAGCTGGCTCTGGTCCCTTTGCTCCCTGCAGATCCCCTCTGGTGATCAGGGTTCAGGGTATCCAGGATAGTGAGCTCCATGTGCCTGGCTCCAAGGTGGGGTGGACACTTCCAAGTGGGGGGAACTGTGCAAGGATCACACAGGGGAAGAGGGAAGAGAGCAGAGGGGAAGAAAGGAGAGCAGACAGCTGGAAGGAAGGATCACTGCAGTAAAAACAGGAGATGCTGTCAGCCCTGCACAGTCTGAACCATTCCCTCTTCTCAGAAAGCTTGAAGTCTAACAAATCACAGAATCAATTAGGCTGGAAAAGACCTCCAAGATCGAGTCCAGCCTTTGGCCACACACCACAATATCAACTAAACCACGGCACTGAGTGCCACATACAGTTATTTCTTGAACACCACCATCACCTCCCTGGGCAGCCCTTTCCAATGCTTAACAACCCTTTCAGTGAAGAAATTCTTCTTGAAGTCCAACCTGAACTTCTCCTCTCTGCCCTGCACAGTCTGAACCATCCCTCTGCCCAGAAATCTTGATGCCTAACAAATGTGCAGGAAAGCTGAAGAAGGGAAAGCCTCCAGGCAGTGAGGGGGTAACAGGAACTGGAAGTCTCTGCATACAGCTGAAGAGGACACAACCCACGAGGTGAGGGTAGGAAGGACCTGAGACTGCAGAAAACACATTATCTGGATAGTCCAATGCACATGGGATCACCCTGGTATAAGCGATGTCAGCAGCTCCCACTGCTTCAAGTAATTTGGATCTCTCAAATTTCAGGTATTTTTGTACTGGAAAAAGATCCCCTTAATTTCAATATTCAGTTTACAAAAGGCTCAAGGCCTCACCAAACCACACTCAGACACATTGCACTCTTGGCTCCCTCTCTGTGACTAATAAGAAGCCTCACAGTGATGGATACTCACATGAACAAGGACTGGTTTCATCCCACCCTTCACGCTCGTCAGGATTGCCCCTCTCATTGTAAGGATGAAACCTGCATGACAAACACTGTGACCCAAACTTCAGCCAAGCCAAACCGCAGACAAATACACCTGAGACATTGGCAGGAAGAGATGGAAGAGTTCACACGCAGCAAATCACCCAATTCCCTACAGTGCAACCCTTACTAGAGAAGAGCAAGGCTCAGGAATTAAAGAGAATGGCTCTGGTTTAAGAGTCTCTCTCTGCTCTGAACCATGGAGAGCACCCACTGGTGTTGCATTTTCCAGATCCTTCATGCACACCCCCCCCAAAAAATGCACCCTCCCCCAGTTATATTTTCTCTCTGACCTTTCCATTCCTCTATTCATTTTAAAGCCTTTCAAATCACCACCCATTCCTTCCCACCACATGGCACACGCTGTTTTTTGTCTCCACTAGATTGTGCTGAACCAACTTTGCACTGGAACTGCAAAGTTCCTCCAGGCAGTAACTCACTCATCCCCCCCATGATGGGATGGGGAGGAGAATCACAAAAAAATCTTCTGAGTTGGGATCAGAACAGTTGAATAATTGGAACAAGTAAAATATCGTCATAATAATTACTAAATGAAATTTAAAAAAATAAAGCCCAAGTGATGCACAGCACAGTTGCTCACCAGCAATTGATTGATGGCCAGCCTGTCCCCAGTCAGCAATAGGACCCCTCTGGGACCTCTATATTTTGATTTCTTTTTGAATTATAATGTGAAATGGCTTTGACAAATGCTTGGTCATTCATCTTTTTCATCATGCCCCATTTTTCTGTTCATTAAAATTATTTCAAAACATTCTCTGCGCTCTCAGATTTGAATGAAATTCTGCTTAGTCTATTCGAAACATCTCTGTTGTGTTGTGTTAATCTGCAGAATTGCATTAGCAGTGAAACAAGCTGTTATAAATCATTACATAAACATGAAAACTGTTTTCAACGCCTTACAATAAAACATTTCACACTAAGGCAGTCAAGTTTTTATTTTGCTGTTTCAGGAGAAAATAAGAGAACCAAACTCTTGATATGTGGAGAAAGGAGAGCCGTGATTTCACCCTTCACAGTAAGTGATGCTTCTCAGAGTTCCTCCTTTTTTTGCAGCATAGTCCTGTGATTAAACAAAACCAAACTGATCACGTACCAAAGGCACAGCTGAAAATTCATAAGCTGATCACTTGCATTGATGTACAGCTCCCAAACAGATCAATTCTGTTTAACATCTCTCAGTAATTGCAGCAGCTATAGAAAACAAAGAATAGAAGAAAGAAATTTAAGATAATACATCAACAGAAACCAGGCATTTCTGGTGTGTTGGGAATAACTACATATGTGAGCAATCCAGCAGCTCTTAGACCAGAAATAGGCCTCTGTACAAGGTTATTCGAAAGACAGCTGTGAGAAAGGGAGATGTGAAGAACGTAAATAATCTCCAGGTGTCTCATGATTAACCTGGCCAAAGAAACTTTTATTGTAGCCTTCTGATACTAACTTAGTGCTCTAATTAAAGAAAATCCCGTGTGAAACCTTTGTGTGAGGAAAACACCATGTGAAAAAACCACTGTGTGAACTGCAGAAGAAAAACTTATCACATAACTTCATTTTTAGCACACTGTAGAATATAAATATCCTCACTGTCTGACAATAAATGGCTTCACTTCGGATCACATTGATCTGGCATGATGTCCCATCATTTTCCCCACACTGGTGGATAGCAGAGCCAGATATTCAGCAATAACTCCCTGCAAGGGTCTGCTGAGTGAAGTTACAATTCTGATTGCTGGGGTAATGGGAAAATGAGCTCCACAGCCATTCTTACAACCATGGAATGCACACTTGGAGACTCTAAACTGACTCATGAGTTTCTATACGCCAGGATGTCCCCTTCCATTGTTAGGACAGGATGTACTCTGCAAGTTAAATGCTTTTTCAGAAACTTCTATCTATCTCACAAGAAAAGGCGTTGAAGGCTTGAATCTGTTTAACAATGAACCAGAGCTCAGAGGAACCTGAGAATGGCATCCTGAATGCTGCTTGGAGAGGGTCAGTCTGAATCAGACCCCACTAAAGAAAGCCTCGTTCCCAGCAGTCAGGTTGGTACAGGATTTAAGAGCAATAAAACAAATAGTCATGGACAAATAATTATTTGACTGCTATGGATTTAAAAGATGCTTTCTTTTGCATTCAGGAGGATGGGCAGAGCCAGACTTTCTTAGCGTTCAGGTGGGGAGATCTGACAAGAGGAAGAAAGGTGCAGCTATTCCTGCAGAACATCTATTTGGATGGCCACAAATGCTTACAGGGATTCTCACTAAGATACCTCACCCCGTTGTTGTTCTCTTAATGCTAACCCTATTATGCTTTGTCTTAATTGCAGCACTGAATATTTGCATTTGAAAAATCACGAAGCCATTGACTTGCCAGTCATCCCTGTGATTAATTTCAGGGAAATGTGTGATGTTCATAAAAAGTGATGCTTTTGAGTGCTGTTGTGGCTTCATAGCCTCAACCAGAGGAAATGATGAACAACTCCCTAAAAGATAAATTATGTTTAATGTGTCTCAGTAATTGCAGCAGCTGTAGGAAAAAAAAATAGAAGGAACTTGAGATAATGTATCAACAGCAGCCAGGCATAACTTACTGCTGAAACAACAAACCAAGGACACTTGGTGAATAAAATAAGGCCAGATTGCAAGGGACAAAACAAGGCCGGCTCAGCAAATCAGAAATTTGTAATTTTGGCAAGGGGAGATCACAACCACTGACTCACTGCCCACCAACCCAAAAAACTCACTGACTCAAAAGAAGAGAAAGGCTGAGCATGAGGTCTAATTAAGAAAAGAAGAGAGAGAATCATTTAATCAATAGAAGATAAAATGCTAGTTAGCAAGAGAACTCTGTGACTTGTAGCCAGAGAACCTTAATGCCTTTATTGATGTATAAATAGTGACAGGTTTTGATAGTCACTGTGCTGGCTTTGGGGATTTGCCACACAGCACTTCTTTCTGTGCACAACTGTAAATAAATCAAATACCTCAACTCTGTGTGGGGATCAGCTTCTTGCAGACGGGGTGAAAAAAGGCATTTTTGGGACAAGAGTATGACTTTAGAATCTCATTGAGATTGATCTCCTGTACGATTAAGTGCAAGGATGGGGATGGTGAGAGAGGCCAGGAGAGCTCAGAGCTGTGGTGTCACACTCTGCGGCCCACAGCCAGAGCTTGGGAACAAATTCCCTGAGTCACTGCCAGGTGAGGAATGAGGAAAAAGGGCTGGGCCTGGAGAAGTGTGACTGCTGTGCAGTCAGACCCACGGACCTGAGTAAGGCAGCTTGAAACCCACCAGAACAGCCAGGAATTGAGAACAGCTGATCAGTCGAGGCAATAGGCAGAACCAGAGGGAGTGAGAAGTAAGGGGTGATCCTGCATCCACCTTGCAAAGCCCCTGACTGAACAAAGCATTCTGATGTTGCTTAAGAGCTTAGAGCCTATTAACAACAAAGGAAAAAAGCCCTAAACACAAAAAAAAAAAAACCAAAAAAACAAACAAACAAAAAAAAAAAAAAGAAAAGAAAAAAAGAAAAAAGAGGGCAGGAGAGTGCAGATAGCAGAAGAGGAAGCATCCTGACCCAGTGCAGTTGAGAAAACACAAGGTCATGAGGAACAACTTGGAACTGTCCTGAAGCAGTGCATAACAGAGACAAATCACACTGTGTGTCACTTTGCTGTCCTGTCACCCACATCCAATAACTTCAGCCTTACCCTGCAGCCTCTGGCAGCCAAGGCACAGCCCCAGGTGAGTGGTGGCATGGTTTGCCAGCCTGGCTGGGCTGGAAAATCTCATTGGGAGGTGGAAAAAATACTCCCTCTCCTGTGGAGGGGGCCCTTACCCACTTGCTTTTTGCATGGAGGGATGCTGAGGCTGAAAGGGTCCCCTGGATGGCACAGGACCAGCATCCCCAGCAGGCAGCACTGGTGGGAGTGGGGCAGCAGCTTGAACCAGCAGGTTCTGCCCTGGGTGTGAGTGAGCTGACTGACTGAGATGCCTTTTGGTGGGGAAGGAAAGGCAAATTGTTGCTTAATTATTTCCAAGTAGCTCTGCCATTTGTTCCTGACATCCTATTATACAGGACAGCCAAGGAAGGAGGAGCTCAGCTGTGTTGTGAGGAGTTTCATTTCTGCTGTTGCCTAAACATACCGGGAAATGAAAGGAACAAACCCAACACACTGCGTTATTGTTTCCAGAGCCATCATAAAGCTGAATTTCACATTTGCCTCACAAAGCCCCTCCAAGAACTTTCATGGAGTCAGTTTTGCCAAGTCAAGAATTGTGTTTTGAGGTGACAGCTGTAACAGATTCAGAATTGCCTTTGATAAATGCATTTGCTGCATTAGTGCTAAATATCCTAAGGCTACACAGTGATTAATTAATAATTCACAATTCCCTAAAAGTCAGCAATAATTAAGCTTGGCTTAACCTGGGTATCATCTGCAAAACAGCAGTACAGAGGTGTGGCTGCTCTTCTGAGAGGCTTCAGTGAGAAGACTGAAAGATTTTTACTAGGGCAGGTAGTAATAGGACAAGGGGGAATGGCTTTAAACTGACAGAAAGTAGGTTTAGATTGGATATTAGGAAGAAATTCTTCCCTGTGCAGGTGGGGAACCCCTGAGAAGCTGTGGCTGCCCCTGGATCCCTAGAAGTGTCCAAGGCCAGGCTGGATGGATCCTGGAGCAGCCTGGGACAGTGGAAGGTGTCCCTGCACATGGTAGAGAGTGTGGAACAAGATCATCCAACTCAAACCATTCTAGGATTCTCTGACACTCTGAACTTATGGCTGTGAGGTCTCCCCTTCACTGTGGACACAATTCATGTGTTAAGATATCCATGCCCTTAACTGAGCCGGGTGCAAGATAAGCAAGTGGTGCCCACTTGTGGCAACTATTCCTTGAAACAGCCTGGTTATTTCCACAGAAGCCAAATATTTCTCCTGTGAGAATCAGTTTCGTTTCTGCTGCTTCTCCTCATAGTGGGAAGGCGGAGCATGTAAGTAAAAAGCATCTGAAGAAGTTTCAGAAAGCCACTGCTTCTCCTTGCTGCAGGACACTTCCAAGGGTAAGTTCCTCCTTCCCTTCTTCTAAAAACAGTAATGCAATTTTTTTATCGTTATCTTCATTCCTTTTAATGTGACATGGCTGCATAAAGTGTCTAAAGTAAGTGTGATTAAACAGTGTTTCCAGGAGTAGGATTTTATGATTTCTGGGGTGGAAAAAAGAGGAAAAGATCTTAGTATTACTTCCTCTTTAAAAGGACACAACTGAGAGATGGCATTTAATTTTTTTTTTTAAGTCATTATTCAGCAAGATGATCTAGCATCATAAGTTTTGCATTGCTTCACTTTTTTTATGAGGAGACAGCCAGAATTAATAAACATACCACACAGAAACTGTGAGGTTTACCCAAATATCCTGAAGTCACAGGATGTGTCAGCCAGAAGTCCATGTGCTCGTCTGGCTGGACAGAAAAAATCCAAGAGATGTGTGGGTTCAGCACAGCAGCTCTGCACCTTGGGTTTGAGAGGGGATTTTTTTGGTAGGGGCTTTTCATCTTCTACAGATGTAAAGCCAGAGGGTCATTACAGAAAAATAGAGCAACTCCTCTTCAGAGCCGTCAGCAGGTTGGTGTTTGTGCAGATGTGGGTGTGCAGCAGAATGCTTCGTGTTGAGCTGGGAGAGGTTTCCCACACACAGGCTGGCAAATTCTAAAGGTAAAGCTCAAGGAAATCAGCATTGTCACAACAGAGGAGGCACGGGCAGCTCTGGTCTGAGAGGAAATTGTTGGCAGACTCTCAGTATCATCACATCATCCGAGTGTCATGTTTCACATGTGGATTCTGGCCCACTGTAGAAGGGCTCTATAAAATTGCAGCTCTTTTGTTCTCCTCTCCTCCTTTCTTCCATCCCGTGTTGTCACGGCTCAGCACACAAGGAAATCACTATGCCCATGTGGCACAGGGAAGGGTTACACAACCTGCTCACCCTTCCCAGGTCTGGGGGGAGAACAGCAGTGTGGCCTCAGGAATCCACATTATTCTGGTGCTGACTGCAGGTACCTTTGTTCAGGGGTGTTGTTTGTGTGTGCACCCTGTGGTCTGCACCCCATCTCGGTGTTTGTAAAGGGTGACTAAAGATGGTGGGGTCTCCTCAAGCATCCTCCCCACATCCCTTCCACATCTGTGATGGCCATGGAGTTGGTCCTGATAAATACAGCAGGTGGGTATTGCAGGATGTCTGGATATTTGCATAATTAATTCATTCCAGAGATCAGCAACTGAAATGTTTGTAATTGACTTTGGTGCCCTTTGGTCACAAAAAGGATAGAAAATGCTGCTGGAGACTGGGCCAACAGGGCAAACTGATGTCATGAACTTGCAGAGAGTTTCTGGTTTGATTTTTCCCCCTCTCCATCCCCACCAGGGATGTTCACAAGGTATCTCCAGCTCCAATGCATTTGGGCAGGTGTATAAATTCCCAAGGTCCATCCAAATACAGACATAAAATCCTAAAGTATCTCCAGAAGTGCTTTGTTGCTTTGTAATGGTGAATTCTGCAAGGCCAAAGACTGTAAATCTCTGCATTTCCAGCTGAACCTGCTCATATTGTAACCCTTTAGACATGGATTGCTGACCAAATCTGGGATTAAGTGGACCAAATCTGGGTTTAAGTGGACCAAATCTGGGATTAAGTGGACCAGGTTGCACCAAGACTGCTCTGAGAAGTTTTGGAGGAAAGGGGGTTTCACTTGTGACTCAACAGAAGGACCATGACCTGATTATAGTCCATTGTAATAGATGATAGAGTTGTTATTTTGATACTACACTGGCAATATTTACTTACTGTATTAGCAATAAATCTAATCAGAATTGCCCACACAGTCACTTGTCCAGCTTCTCTTGCCTGGCCTAGAACCTTCTCTCAACTGCTCTGCTAGAGTGTGTGATGTTCCTTCTAAATTTGTTTTACACTTTGAAAGTATAACTTGTGGCTAATCAGCCTATTTTGGCATCTGTTTAAATTAGAAAACCCATAATCTTAATTCAACCAAAAAAAAAAAAAAATTAACAGAACCAGAAGTTATTTCAAGCAAAATTATTGTTCACTTGATTTGTTTTCCAAAGTGTTTGAATTAAACAGATCTTGGTTTTGGCAGAGGGAGGCTAAAAAATTCACCTTTGATAAAGTACTCTAGGGGTTCTTCCTTAAATCACTCTCTCTGGAAGTCCCCTTCCCTGGACAATGTCACATCAAAAGCCACGCATTTCCTCCGTCACCCATAGAAAAAAGAACTTATCCATAAGGAAATGCTGACCAAGGGAATAAAAAGCCTCCAAATCCTCCCTTCTCTAACATCGTGTGAAGCAAAGCCTGCTTTTGGCAGAGGGTTTTAAGCTGTAGAGGAGGGGACCAAGACACAGAGATTCTAAAAGAGGTGTCAGACTCGCCTCTCAAAAGAGGTGAGATGGCCACTTAGGGACTATGGCTTGGTGTGTCCCACCCATGCAGAGCAAACGCACAGCTCACACTCCCTCCAGTCCTGCCCTGATACTGACTGAGCTTCTCTAAAGACCTTTCAGCAAAACATTTCATTGAGGAGAATCAACTTTTTGCAAAAACTGGTGTAATTTTTCTCCTGGGTTAGCCAGGAGGGGTCAAACTCTAGGGAGTGACCTATGCTGCAGGAAGTGATAAAACTTCCTTCCTGAGAGAGAGAGACAATGACCAGGTAGTTTTAAGGACTGATATATAGGTAAATTAATTAAAAGTTGATCTGCTTTCGAGGAAAAAGTCATATATAAATGTTAAAAACGGGTCCAGGAACAAAAATTTTAGTAAAATAATATTGAACATTTATTAGTGGAACAAAGGCAAGAACAGCGCTGGGTGCACAGCATGTGGGCTAGAGGATTAAGTACTCTTAACTGTTACATATTCATTAAGCTCAGAAGAAAATTTACATTTCGAACAACTCTTTCCTCCTGGTCTCTGTCCTTCTCCTTCTCACCAGAATGTCTCTTCAGGTGCCTGGACAGTGTCAGCAGAGAGCTGTGAATTGGCCTTATCTTCTCTTGTTTCCCTTGAAATTCCTTAGTACTGCACGTAATCAGCTCAAAAGACGTTTACAGCTGTATATTTATGACTACATTTTACAATATATCACACTTACCTCGAGGTTATAGTTTTACTACAATCATGTTTCTACTTAACTATATTTTATCATAACACTATTTTTACAAAGCCAACATTTATAATTTATTCATCCACTACAATAAACCTCTGAGCCTCTTCCTCTTTTGCCTGCTGCTCAAAGAGAAGCATCTCGCTGCTTCTCTCTCCAGTAAGGCGCCCCCCTCCCCTTCTCCAGAGGGAGGAGAGGGAAGGGAGGTTTGGAATGGTAGTGAGTGTGGAGGAACTGGTCGGAGTTCTCAACAAAGGCAGTTCAGCCTGGCCAACATGCCAGCTACAGTGGGCAGGGGCCGGGCCCTTCTGCTCCAGGCCCTGCTCTCCAGGCCCCACCAGGCCAAGCCAGCTCTGCAGAGCCAGGCACAGAGACTCTGAGAGCTTCTGCCATCCAGCTCGGACCTGTTCAAACAGCCCGGCAGAGAGCACGGGATCGTCACGCTGCCAGAGAGAGAGGGAGAGATTAACTCTATCCATGCCTGGACTAAACTTACAGACACCCATCCTTCCTTGCACAGAGAGAGGAACGAGTGAGGACATCTACATAAATGCAGCACAGAGACTTTAGAGTCAGTGAGGAAAGCAGAACCAATGCCTAGAGGGAGGTGTATGAGAAGCACTTCGAGAGTGAAGCTGAAAATTCTTTTGTAGAGCTATGGTTGGGGACTGAGCTAATAAATTCCCTGTAATATATGAAGAAATAGTCCAAAGGGGGGATGTGAGGCTCTAACTGCAGCCAGTGAACTGAAATTTCTGGGTAAAGACAAGCAGGTGTTGAAAAAGTAGAGCCTGATGAGAAACTTGAAGCAAGAGAGAGGAGAGGCTGTGACCCAGAGCCCTGGTCCCGGGGGGAATGCCGAGAACCTGAGTTGTCAGGAGAACCTGTGTTGCTCAGCACAGAAGAAGGGATTTTCTTTGTTGCTGCAATTGAACTGGGCATCCTTGAAAAGGTACCCCATGGGCTGTTCATAACCCACCCTAGTGGCTGTGGGAAGGCTACTGGTGTGGGAGGGGAAATCCACCACCAGCTGATCTTTCTTCCGGGCAGCGGCTGATGGGGAGGCAGAAGACCCATAAAAAACTGTATTTTTCCTACAGAAAATCCATGGTGTAAACAAAAGAGCCTTCTCTCCCTAAATGAACTGAAACGAGAGCTGTTTCTAGATGGTAAACTGACTGGAGGTCGAGGTGCTGTCTTTTGTGTGGTGTCAGGGAGAAAGAAATGCAGAGGTGGGGAAAGGAGGGGTGTTCTCAGGAGTTTGTTCTGGTTTTTTCCTTGTTTTTTTTTCTCTGTCTTAGGTATATTAATAAACTTTCTTTATACTTTACAAAGTTTGAGCCTGCTTTGCCTACTCCTAATCCTCATCTCCCAGCAAACATCAGGTAAGTTTTGGTAAGTGTGCTGGCATTTGGCCAGAAACTCAAATGGGCAAACTGAAAACCACTACAACCGGGTTCACTGTCAGGGTGTGGAGCTGCTGGAGCAATTCCAGCGGGGGTCATGGAGATGCTTTGAGGAAAACATTGTTTTCCTAAGGTTCACAATTTCTTCAAAAAATATTGTACATATTATTGCTATTATCATGATATTGGTATTGAAATTGATATTGATATTGATATATTGATAAGTAGCACCTGCTGTTGTTTCAGCTTGTGGTACACATATTCAGAATAAAAATATGATTAGGGATGATGCCTGAGGGATTTTTTCTGCTTTTTCTCCTGAATATGTCGCACCCTGTTCCCTAAATTCACAAGTATCAGCATGCATACTTGTGATGCTTTAGGTGATAGTTTAGCCTGGTTTCATGGTGTTTAGGAGGCCGGTAGACTAAACACCCCTGAAGCCACGTAGAGCTAGAGACCAAACACCCTGTTTTCGTGAGCCCTCAAGGTCTCCTAGTAGAATAGATTTTGTAAACTAGAAGTGAGCCCACCCAAGCCCCTTATTGGGCCCTCCTGGTAGATATGCTAATGTGTAGAGTCTTTAATTGTATACTGGACTGGGGGGAAGGGGCTTTCGCGGCGTGTTCTACCTGGACGGCAGAAGCCATGGAACGGAATCCTATTAAAATACCGAGGTAAACGACCCCCAACACTTTCACTGTGTCTGAGCCTTTATTTCCTGAGACCAGAAAAAGGCATCAGGGATAAACCTAGAGACTACAAGACATGGCATTAAATTCATGGGAGTTGAGGACAATGCAAGAAGTCATTTTTATTTGGGTTGTTATCAGGCCATGCAGGACAGGTTGTTCCCCAGCCCCTGAGACTTAAGGTCATAGGATGATGCAATGCAAAGCAGGAACAAGGGATTCCTGGAGGCACCCTCTTGCTTGTAGGACATGGAGGAGTTCTGCGAATGGTCAGCAACTCTTTCCACTTCCATTCACGCTTCTTAGTCCAGGGTTCTTCTTCAGAGGGCTTCAGTATTGCACGTGATCTTGTTTCATGTATCAGGGGTTAGACAATTCTACACAAATCTATACCAGTATAAATGTATGATATAATGGTTTCATGCCTGAGGGGGATCAGTGATGTAATGAATGGGATATTAGTCCCATTGGGAATTGGCCCGTGGTGACACGGGCGCTCTGTGTCAGGGCCCTTTGTGACATGGGCCATGGCGGTGGCCAGAGAGCCTTGTGACATCAGAGAGCCCCGGCCTGGCTGAGGGTTTCTAGGGGCACCGCAGGGCCCAGGGTGCCCAGTCCCAGGAGAGCCACTCCAGCAGGAGGAAGCAACTCCCGGGATCCGTCTGCGCCACAGGCCCAGAGCGACAGACGACAACAAAGACACCAAAGCCAGCCCCGAGTCCTGGTGCCCCAGCCCCGTGCCCAGCTGGCCACACACCCAGGCCCTCAGCGGGCAGTGGGCGAGAGCAGGGGCAGGTCAGGCCTGCCACTGTCACACAGACAGGAGGACGAGGGGACCTTGGCTGACATGGACCGAGACCCTTCCCAGTGGGAAGCTGAGACAGAGGAGGACATGTCCGACTGGCAGGAAGAGGATTTTACATTTGAAGAGATTTCCCCATGGGGATCCAGGATGTGCCGAGTGCGTCGCCGATGGCAGGTGCTCGTGCGTGCCCAGGAATTCTCGCAGTGGGAAAAGGGAATACCGCCACGGGAGGTATTGGTGAGAGTCCGGGAGCTGCGCGAGTGGGAAGAGGACGGAGACACCATCCAAGAGGTTCGGAAATGGGAAGAACTAATGACATTGGGAGAGCTGTACCAGTGGCAGGATGTTGTGAGAGAGCAACAGGAGCCTGAATGGGACGAAGAGGATGTCATCGCCAGCACTGGGGACGAACCCTTGGGTCCAGTGAGTGAGGAGGAGACCCTGCCTTGTTCCCCGGCGGGGCCCGGCTCCCCCAGCCTCGTGGGCACAGCGGTGGCAGCAGAGGCAGCGCCTGCCCTGCCCAGCTCCTCTCCTGGCCTGCAGAGTCCCACAGAGCCCCAGGCGGCAGCTGCTGCCCCGGCCGGAGCTACAGGGCAGGGCCTGCCCCCCGAGCCTCTGGCTGCCTGGGAGCAGGAGGAATGGGCACTGGAGTCTCCTGTTCCCAGCCCAGAGCTGCCATCCCCGGGGACACAGAGCCCACCCAGTGTCCTCTACAACAGCCTGGACAGCCACCTGGACTTGCTGTGCAGGGAGCAGAGCAGCTCTGAGCAGCTCCTGAGCCAGGCCCTGCTGCAGCGCCAGGCCCAGCTGCAGCAGCTGGAGGAACAGGAGGCCCTGGAGCTTTCCCAGCACGAAGGTGGGCACGAGGCTGAACTGTCCCTTGGAGAAGAGAGCGCAGAGCAGGAGCTTTCCCAGCAAGCGTCAGACTGGGAAGAGGACATGGAGGAAGAGATGTCCCACAGAGAAGCCAGCAGCTCCCAGGAACACTCAGACTGGGAAGAATACTTGGAGAAAGAGCTGCTCCAGGAATTCTCAGACTGGGATGAATACGGAGAGCAGCAGCTGTCCCAGGGAGACATCGACAGCCGGGAAGACGTTTCGGACTGGGAAGAACACCTTGGCCAAGCCCTTTCCCAGGAGGAAGCGTCCCGAGGGAAGGGCCAGGGACCCTCCACGTGCTGCAGCTGTGAAGATAACAGCGGCCCAGAGCTCGGGCAGGACCCCTGGGATGGCGAGAGTGGCTCTGGCACCTGGATGAAGCCCTTGGCCCCAAAGGAGGACGAGTGGGACGAGGTGAGCGTCCTGGAGCTGCCCCCGGAGGAAGACATTGGGCAGAAAAGGAGAGTTTTTGCAGCAGAGGGGCTCCCAGTGCCTGTCCCTCGCGAGGCCTGGCTTGAGGAGCGGGCAGCGGAGCCGTGCAGCCCAGGGCCACTCTGTGCCTCGCCTGGGCAGCCGGCCACCCCCAGGAAACGTCCCTCCCGCTTCAGGCGGGCGCTGCGGGCGCTGCGGGGGCTGTTCCGCTTCTGCGGCATGGCAGCACCGCCCCAGGACTAGCACGGACACGGCACCCACTGCAGCCATTGCTCCAGAGCCGCCCTCCCTGCGCGGCTGCGGCACCCACGGGGCTCCGAACCAACGGGATCCGGGATCCCAAGGGACAGGAGCACGGAGAAGATGGAGGTGACAAAGAGATGGTGAAGACAAAGACAAGGATGAAGAGGACAAAGATGAAGGTGATGAAGACAATGATGATGATGTCAAAGACGACGACGACGACGAAGACAATGGAGATTACGTAGATGAAGAAGCTGAAGACGAGGACAAACGATGGAGACAAAGAAGAAGAAGAGGAAGAGAAATGTTTAAAGATACATAGGAAAATAAGAGTAGTGATAGGAATAAGAATATAGCATTAGATAGAAGAAGAGGAATTAGAATATTACCGTCCATAGGAGAAGAGGAAGAAGAATTTTTAAAGCTATAGAAGAATAGTAATAGGCATGACTTTAGAATCCATAGAAGTAAAATAGTGATAAGAATACGAATTTTGAAATCCATAGGAGAAGAAGAGGAATAATAAGCAGAATGTGAATATATGTAGAAAAAGAAAAGTAGAAGCAGTATAGTAGGAATAAGGAGAATGAGAAAAATAATTTAGAATTCCTTCAGAGAAGATAACATCTAGTTACTAAATGCAATTAGCAGATACTTTCTATTTTCCAATAAAATTTGTGTTTCACAAGAGCAGAGTCTGCAGATTTCCTTTCTCCCCTCTCTGAGCCATTGATGGATTTTCCACCTCAATCCCAGGGAGTAGCCTGGGATCAGCAATTGCCCAGCCCCAGGGCCCGCAGGAGAGATCCTGGCTGGAACCCAGAAAGGTTGGAGCCAGCTGGGATCGGGCTCTGCTCCCAGGGAAAGAGGGATGGCATGAGAGGGAAGGACCTCCAGCTGTGCCAGGCGAGGGTCAGCTTGGATATTGGGAACTATTGGTGCCTGGAAAGGGTTTTCCCTCCCAGGGCAGTGGTGGAGTCCCCATTCCTTGGGGGGGATTCAAATCCATGTGGATTTGGTGGCACCTGGATCAGGGGTGGCCCTGCCTGTGCTGGCAATGGTTGGGATGGATCTCCAAGGCCTTTTCCAGCCTAAATGATTCCGTGATTCCATCAGCCCCCACCTGCAGAGCTGCCCCCAGCACCGGGTTCACTGTCAGGGTGTGGAGCTGCTGGAGCAATTCTAGAGGGGGCCACGGTGATGCTTTGAGGAAAACATTGTTTACCTGAGGTGCGCTGTTTCTTCAGAAGATATTGTGTATATTATCGATATCAATCATGATATTGGTATTTAAATAGATATTGATATTGATATTGATATTGATATTGGTATTGATATTGATATTGATATTGATATTGGTATTGATATTGATATTGATATTGGTATTGATATTGATATTGATATTGATATTGATAAGTCGCACCTGCTGTTGTTTCAGCTTGTGGAACACCTATTTAGTGTCACGTCCTTCTTGTTCGGAGCAGGCAGCTGCCCACCAGGGTTTTGAGCAGCAGCCCTGCGGTGACTGTGACCGAGTGTCCCTGGCTCAGGCAGGCACAGGTTCACCGGCGTCCAGAGTTCAGTTTCCCTTGCCGCGGGCAGTGTCTCCCTGCTTGGTAGACACTGTATCCTAAAGGCTGGAAAGGCTGGGGAGGGATCTCTCGGCACAGAGTAAAAGATACACTGTACCAAGGAGATGACAGCTCTCTGGGCGTCTGAGTCCCAGAGAGCCCGGGCTCAGCTTGCACCAGACTTTTATTATGATGGTGACAACCAATTAGGTCCAAGCCCGGGGGAGAAACCAGGAAGGGACAAGGGCACAAGGGCCAAATGGCCATAGAGAGGGGAGGAGAGGGGGTAACTGACATGACTAGAGCATAATCAGCAACCAAACCAAACCGAACTTTCTGGAACTCGGGGAAGATTGACAACTAATGGATGGGTGGTCAGTCCAGTGGCCAAGGGAACGTCCAGCCCCTTAGAAACCCAGCCCCACTCCGGGGCAAACCACAGCCAAACCCCACCCCTGGGGTGGCCTCAATCCTGGGATGCCTTACTCCAGGGCTTCATAACGGGGAAAGTACTGTTCCCAGCACCAACCACCACCACAGTTTAGAATCAAAAAATGATTAGGGATAAAGCAAGAGATTACAAGACAGGGCATTAAATTCATGGGAGTTAAGGACAATCCAAGAAGTAATTTTTATTTGGGTTGTTATCAGTCCATGCAGGACAGGTTGTTCCCCAGCCCCTGAGACTTAAGGTCATAGGATGATGCAATGTAAAGCAGGAACAAGGAATTCCTGGAGGCAGCTTCTTGCTCGTAGGACATGGAGGAGTTCTGTGAATGATCAGCAACTCTTTCCACTTCCATTCACGCTTCTTAGTCCAGGGTTCTTCTTCACTGGGCTCCAGTATTTCACGTGATCTTGTTTCATGTATCAGGTGTTAGACAATTCTACACAAATCTATACCAATATAAATGTATGATATAATGGTTTCATGCCTGAGGGGGATCAGTGATGTAATGAATGGGATATTAGTCCCATTGGGAATTGGCCCGTGGTGACACGGGCGCTCTGTGTCAGGGCCCTTTGTGACACGGGCCATGGCGGTGGCCAGAGAGCCTTGTGACATCAGAGAGCCCCGGCCTGGCTGAGGGTTTCTAGGGGCACCGCAGGGCCCGGGGTGCCCAGTCCCAGGAGAGCCACTCCAGCAGGAGGAAGCAACTCCCGGGATCCGTCTGCGCCACAGGCCCAGAGCGACAGACAACGACAAAGACACCAAAGCCAGCCCCGAGTCCTGGTGCCCCAGCCCCGTGCCCAGCTGGCCACACACCCAGGCCCTCAGCGGGCAGTGGGCGAGAGCAGGGGCAGGTCAGGCCTGCCACTGTCACACAGCCAGGAGGACGAGGGGACCTTGGCCGACATGGAGCGAGACCCTTCCCAGTGGGAAGCTGAGACAGAGGAGGACATGTCCGACTGGCAGGAAGAGGATTTTACATTTGAAGAGATTTCCCCATGGGGATCCAGGATGTGCCGAGTGCGTCGCCAATGGCAGGTGCTCGTGCGTGCCCAGGAATTCTCGCAGTGGGAAAAGGGAATACCGCCACGGGAGGTATTGGTGAGAGTCCGGGAGCTGCGCGAGTGGGAAGAGGACGGAGACACCATCCAAGAGGTTCGGAAATGGGAAGAACTAATGACATTGGGAGAGCTGTACCAGTGGCAGGATGTTGTGAGAGAGCAACAGGAGCCTGAATGGGACGAAGAGGATGTCATCGCCAGCACTGGGGATGAACTCTTGGGCGCAGTGAGTGAGGAGGAGCCCCTGCCTTGTTCCCCGGCGGGGCCCGGCTCCCCCAGCCCCGTGGGCACAGCGGTGGCAGCAGAGGCAGCGCCTGCCCTGCCCAGCGCCTCTTCTCCCTCGGGCAGTGCCACGGAGTCCGAGCCAGCAGCTGCTGAGGACGAGGAGCCCCCCGAGCCTCTGGCTGCCCAGCAAGAGGAAAGTGTACCAGAGTCTCCTGTGCCCAGCCCGGAGCTGCCAGTCCCGGGGACACAGAGCCCACCCAGTGTCCCCTACAACAGCCTGGACAGCCACCTGGAGTTGCTGTGTAGGGAGCAGAGCAGCTCTGAGCAGCTCCTGAGCCAGGCCCTGCTGCAGTTCCAGGCCCAGGTGCAGCAGCTGGAGGAACAGGAGGCCCTGGAGCAGTGCAGGGCTGCAGGAGCAGCAGGAACAGCTACAGCCCAAAGGGAGCAGAGCACCCTGCCTGTGAAATCCCAATTGGAGGAAGAGTTTTCCCAGCACGAAGGTGATGCCAAGGCTGAATTTAGCCTTGTAGAAGAGTGCACGGAGCAGGAGCTTTCCCAGCAAATGTCAGACTGGGAAGAGGACATGGAGGAAGACATCTCCCACAGAGAAGCTAGCAGCTCCCAGGAACACTCAGACTGGGAAGAATACTTGGAGAAAGAGCTGCTCCAGGAATTCTCAGACTGGGATGAATACGGAGAGCAGCAGCTGTCCCAGGGAGACATCGACAGCTGGGAAGAGGTTTCCGACTGGGAAGAACACCTTGGTCAAGCCCTTTCCCAGGAGGAAGCGTCCCGAGGGAAGGGCCAGGGACCCTCCACGTGCTGCAGCTGGGAAGATAACAGCGGCCCAGAGCTCGGGCAGGACTCCTGGGATGGCGAGAGTGGCTCTGGCACCTGGATGAAGCCCTCAGCCCCACAGGAGGACGAGCGGGTCGAGGTGAGCGTCCTGGAGCTGCCCCCGGAGGAAGACATTGGGCAGAAAAGGAGAGTTTTTGCAGCAGAGGGGCTCCCAGTGCCTGTCCCTCGCGAGGCCTGGCTTGAGGAGCGGGCAGCGGAGCCGTGCAGCCCAGGGCCGCTCTGTGCCTCGCCTGGGCAGCCGGCCACCCCCAGGAAACGTCCCTCCCGCTTCAGGCGGGCGCTGCGGGCGCTGCGGGGGCTGTTCCGCTTCTGCGGCATGGCAGCACCGCCCCAGGACTAGCACGGACACGGCACCCACTGCAGCCATTGCTCCAGAGCCGCCCTCCCTGCGCAGCTGCGGCACCCACGGGGCTCCGAACCAACGGCATCCGGGATCCCAAGGGACAGGAGCACGGAGAAGATGGAGGTGACAAACAGATGGCGAAGACAAAGACAAGGATGAAGAGGACAAAGATGAAGATGATGAAGACAATGATGATGACGACAAAGACGACGACGACGACGAAGACAATGGAGATTACGTAGATGAAGAAGCTGAAGACGAGGACAAACGATGGAGACAAAGAAGAAGAGGAAGAAGAATGATTGAAAGATACATAGGAAAATAAGAGTAGTGATAGGAATAAGAATATAGCATTAGATAGAAGAAGAGGTATAGGAATATTAACGTCCATAGAAGAAGAGGAAGAAGAATTTTAAAGGCTATAGAAGAATCGTAATGGGAATCACTTTAGAATCCATAGAATAAAAGTAGTGATAAGAATAAGAATTTTAAAATCCATAGGAGAAGAAGAGGAATAATAAGCAGAATGTGAAGATAGGCAGAAGAAGAAAAGTAGAAGCAGTGTAGTGGGAATAAGGAGACAAAGAAAAATAATTTAGAATTCTATAGGAGAACATAAAATATAGTTACTAAATAAAATTAGAAAATAATTTCTGTTTTCCAATAAAAGTTTTGATGCACAAGAGCAGAGTCTCCAGATTTCCTTTCTCCTGTCTCCCGGCCATTGATGGATTTTCCACCTCAATCCCAGGGAGTAGCCTGGGAACAGAAATTGCCCAGCCCCAGGGCCCACAGGAGAGTTCCTGGCTGGAACCCGGAAAGGTTGGAGCCAGCTGGGATCGGGCTCTGCTCCCAGGGAAGGAGGGATGGCGTGAGAGGAAAGGGCCTCCAGCTGTCACTCTCTAGGGGTACCGGGGCAGATGCAGTCTGTTGCTGCCTCCCTGGAGGAAGCGTCCCCTCAGAGAAGGGCTTCTCCAGGGGCCTTAGCAACCCCCTAAGCCAAGGGTGATCTCAGCAAGTGTAGCAGCTTCTCTGCTACAAGTGATATCAGCTCTTGGGATTCAGCTCTCTGTGAAATCGCCCAAGGCAGACTCTCAGGGACAGAGAGACGAGGGAGCTGTACGGCAGTCCCACAAGGCAGCTTTCTTGTCCAGAAGCTCCTGTGAAGGGAAGCCAGGGACAGCTGCTCCCTGAGTCAAGGCTGGCACAGGGCTCTTTTGATGGGGAAGCCAGGGGGAGGGCTAAGAACCAGTTAGCCAGCGGGCTACAGGGAATGACCATGGGGCAGCAAGGCACGCTGGCGGTGCTTTGCTGCTCACCATGAGCCACAGGTAGGTTTCTTATCTTGCAGTCGTCTTGCCCTCAGCCTTTTCTCCAAGGGAGTGCTGAGGGCTCCAGAGCCAAGAACTCAAAGCCCTGCACAGGACTCCAGCTGTGCCAGGCCAGGGTCAGCTTGGATATTGGCAACAATTGGTGCCTGGAAAGGGTTTTCCATCCCAGGGCAGTGGTGGAGTCCCCATTCCTGGAGGGATTTCAAATCCATGTGGATTTGGTGGCACCTGGATCAGGGGTGGCCCTGCCTGTGCTGGCAATGGTTGGGATGGATCTCCAAGGGCTTTTCCAGCCTAAATGATTCCGTGATTCCATCAGCCCCCACCTGCAGAGCTGCCTCCAGCTCCGGGTGCCCTGGGTAAGTCAGGAGGGGTCAAAATCTAGGAAGTGACCTATGCTGCAGGAAGGCACATCACTTCCTTCCTGGGAGAGAGAGGCAGTAGCTAGGTAGTTTTAAGGATTGATGTGGAGGTGAACCAATTAAAAAGTGTATCTGCCTTTGAGAAAAAAACCATATCCAAGCAGAGAGCCTCTGAGCCTCTTTCTCTTTGGACCTGCTGCTGTGTAGGGAGGAGCATCTCCCTGCCTCTCTCCCTGGGAAGGCCCCACCTCCTTCCAAAGGAGGGAGGGGGTGACGAAGGGAGGTTTACAGCAGCCGTGCAGCTGCCGCTGGGCTTGGGGGTGGAACCTGATGGAATTTTTGGCAGATCCAGCTCAGCCGGTGTGTCAGCTACACCAGACAGGGCCAGATCCCTGCTCCGGGCCAGGCAAGGACCGGGCCGGGCTCCATCCAGCTCGGGCCCGGCCCTGCCCTGTCGCCCTGGGCCCAGCCGGCCCTACCAGGCCGAGCCAGCTTGGCAGAGCCAGGCACAGAGACTCTGAGAGCTTCTGCCATCCAGCTCAGACCTGTTCAAACAGCCCGGCAGAGAGCACGGGATCGTCACGCTGCCAGAGAGAGAGAGATTAACTCTATCCATGCCTGGACTAAACTTACAGACACCCACCCTTCCTTGCACAGGGAGAGGAACGAGTGAGGACATCGACATAAATGCAGCATAGAGACTTTAGAGTCAGTGAGGAAAGCAGAACCGATGCCTAGAGGGAGGTGCATGAGAAGTGGTTTGAGAGTGAAGCTGAAAACTCTTTTGGAGAAGCATGGCTGGGGAGTGAGCTAATAAATTGCCTGTAATACATGAAGGCATTCTGCAAAGGGGGGGATGTGAGGTTCTAATTGCAGCCAGTGAACTGAAATGCCTGGGTAAAGACAAGCATGTGTTGAAAAAGTAGAGCCTGATGAGAAACTTGAAGCAAGAGAGAGGAGAGGCTGTGACCCAGAGCCCTGGTCCCGGGGGAGCCCTGGTTTAGGCCAGAGGGGTCAAAATCTAGGAAGTGATCTGTGCTGCAGGAAGAAATACAACTTCCTTCCTGCGAGAGAGAGCCAATAATCAGGTAATTTTAAGGATTGATAGGTAGGTAAAACAATTAAAAAGTTGATCCGCCTTTGAAGAAAAAACCATATATAAGCAGAGACTCTCTGAAGCTCTTCCTCTTTGGACCTGCTGCTGCTGTGTGGAGAGGAGCAGCTCCTGCTTCTCTCGCTGGTAAGGCCCCCCCACCTCCTTCCAAAGAAGGGATGGGCAGGGGGGGAAGGGAGGTTTAGAGCAGCCGTGCTGCTGCAGCCGGGAACGGGGGAGGAACGGCTGGAATCTTCAGCAGATCCAGCTCAGCCGGTGTGTCAGCTACACCAGAGGGAGAGCCAGGCCCCTGCTCTGGGCCAGGCAAGGACCGGGCCGGACTCCATCCAGCTCGGGCCAGGCCCTGCCCTGTCACCCCAGGCCCAGATGGCCCCACCAGGCCGAGGCAGCTTGGCAGAGCCAGGCACAGAGACTCTGAGAGCTTCTGCCATCCAGCTGGGACCTGTTCAAACAGCCCGGCAGGGAGCACGTGATCCTCACACTGCCGGAGAGAGAGAGAGACAGAGATTAACTCTCTCCATGCCTGGACTAAACTCAGAGACACCCATCCTTCCTCGCAGAGAGAGGAACGAGTGAGGACATCGACATAGTGCAGTGCAGAGACTTTACAGTCAGTGAGGAAAGAGAACTGATACTTACAAGGAGGTGCATGGGAAGTTGCTTCAAGAGTGAAGCTGAAAACTCTTTTGGAGAACCATGGTTGGGGACTGAGCTAATAAATTCTCTGTAATATATGAAGATATAGTCCAAAGGGGGATGTGAGGTTCTTATTGCAGCCAATGAACTGAAATACCTAAGTACAGACAAGTAAGTGTTGAAAAACTAGAGTCTGATGAGAAACTAGAAGCAAGAGAGAGGAGAGGCTGTGACCCAGAGCCCTGGTCCCGGGGAGAATGCCAGAGAACCTGAGTTGTCAGGAGAACCTGTGTTGCTAAGCACAGAAGAAGGGATTTTCTTTGTTACTGCAATTGAACTGGGCATCCTTAAAACAGATACCCTGTGGACTGTTCATAACCCACCCAAGTGGCTGTGGGAAGGCGACTGGTGTGGGAGGGATCCACCACAAGCAGATCTTTCCTTCCAGGCAGCTGCTGGTGGTGAGGCTGAAGACCCATAAAAAACTGTATTTTCTTACAGAGAATCCATGGGATAAGCAAAAGAGACTTCTCTCCCTAAATAAACTGAGACAAAGGCTATTTCAGAGGTGCTAAACCGACTGCAAGTCGAAGTGTTGTTTTTTTGTGTGTTAGGAAGAAAGAAATTGAGAGGTGGGAGGAGGAGGAGGGGTGGTCTGAGGAGTTTGTTCTGGTTTTTCTTGTCTTTTTTTTCTTTGTCTTAGGCTTATTAATAAACTTACTTTATATTCTATAAAGTTTGAGCCTGCTTTGCCTACTCCTAATTCTCATCTCACAGCAAACATCAGGTAAATTTTGGTAAGTGTCCTGGTGTTATAAATAAAAGTGGGAAATTCGTGCTCAAATATGTAATATCGAAATATATAGTTAAAAAAGGTTTAGTTGTAACCAGTTTTAGAACAAGCAGAGCTCACCCAAGAAAAGAATTGTGGCCTCACCCAGGGAACTGATTTACATCCCAAAGACAGCATTACAGAGAACGGGGCACATCGGGAAAGCATTCAGCCGACCCCTGATATCTACATTTTCCAAGGAGAATTTCCTGGCAGAGCTGATGACAGAACTGATCGACCATCTCCGAAAATCCCCTCCCGGCTCAGGTGTTAACGACCAGATCAGACCAGGATAAGGAACATCATGAGCCATCAGATAACATCCTCTGGTGATGAGAAATCAATCAAACACAAGATGCGTTTTGTCCACCTCAGTTTCATGAATAGCATGCTTCATGAATATGCTGAGTGGCAGAAACAATACCCAAAATCTGAACTTTATGGTCAAAACTGTATATAAACCAGCTGTTGGAAGCAGTCGGGATGAACAGAGGGAGGTCTGATGCGATAGAGGTCAGACCTGCATTCACCCAGTTCCAACCCCGGGCTTGGCACTGTCTCCCTTTTCGATCGTGGCATTGTGTGTTCAAACCCTCAGACACGAAATAAATTTTATATTTGTTTTACTAAAAATTGGGCGCATTTATTTATAACACTGGCATTTGATCAGAAACTCGAATAGGCAAACTGAAAACCACTACAAACTTTTTTTTTCCCCAAAAAACCAATACTGTTTTTTTCCGTGGAATTTTTTTTTTTTAATTTTAAAAAAAAAAAAAAAAAAAAAAAGGGGGGCATGAGAGAGGTAGGGAGAAGTGTTTCGAGCCTATCCTCTGGAGACCAATTTTAGTGATTTGAAAAGTGCTGTGGCACTTGGTGCCTTCCAAGGGTTTGGATCAGGAAATTAAAGTGGTGTTTGATTTTCCCTGTTCTGATCACTGTTGCGAGGTGGAGTCACTCACTGCCCTGTGTTTTATTTCAGAAGCTGGACGTCAGAGTGGTTGGAGCAGGCAGTGACCAACGTTCAGTGGAGCATTTGTGGACAACCTGCTAGGAATCCCAGTAAATCACGAGGCCATGGATACAAAGAAAGCAGCATTCAAACAACCTTCTGAAAGAACCAAAAACCCCCCAAAGAAAGAAGAGCTTGCTTATTCTTTCTTCAAAGCATCTCCAGAAGCTGCTTCAGTGCCTCTCCCACCAGAACCAGAAGATGATGGGATGTCAGAGAATGCATTTGAGAGAGCACCTAACTGTGAGCAGTACTTGGAGAAAGAGTTTTCAGGAGAAGAGGATAAGGTAAGGCAAGAAGAGAGCACAGATCCTCCCCACTCTTACTCTGCTGTTTCACTTTGTACCTCAAAATTAATTCTTTGGTCTCTTCGGGCAATCTGCACTTGTTAGCTCTAAGGAGAAATTTGGGATCAGGGCCGAGCAGTTATTTGTGTACGTAGGAAGAGAGGCACCTGCAATTAATTTGCAGACATTAACAATGCAGGTCTGAAAAAAAGAGATGGCTGCAGCCTAGAAGCCAATTTAATGTGTGACATGTGTCTGTTTCAGTCCAAGCAACAAATGTTGGACAGAAATCATAAAAGATGAGGTATTTTTTACTTGAGGCTCTTCAACCCTCAACAAAAATGCACAGAAAGGTTAAGAATAACCTGCTTGGATATTTTACACTGAACACAGATTGGTTTTAAATCTGTGACACAGTTATTGAAGTTTTTTGAGAGTTTACTAGCTGTTAAATGTAGTGAAGAGAGTGGGCAGGGGTTGCCAAAAAGGGTTTAAAATGCCTGCCTCCAGTAATGTGTGCTGCCTTCCTCATCTTGAACCAAAACATCTGCTCTGTTTGAGTGCCTCTGATCCACAGACATAATTTTAGTTGCATCTTTCTTGGATAAAAGTGGTGGAGAGAAACTTCAATTTTTCTTTTCAAAATATCAGGTTTGAATGTGCCTGGCCCAAAATGTCTGAAACATATTGGTGTTCCCAAAATTGCATTTCTAAATGCAGCAGTCAGAGTGGAACATGGAGAGAGGAACAGGGAGGAGAGACCAAGCTGATCTTTATATACTTTAGCTGAGCATATTTAACAGCAGATGGACCAGATTTGCCAAAGACTGGAAATTGTTTTGTTTTCAAGTAAATGAAGAGCCCGTGTTAATATCTGGACCTGTATCAAACCCAGAAAATTACAATAATCAGTCATTTAAAATAACCCACTCATATTCATGCCTTATGTGAGCCTAAAATGAGGCAAAGAAGGAAGAGCCATGATGATCTAAAAGATTTCAGCCACCTGTTAACATTACAGCAGAACACTTTTGGTGTCTGTGCACAAACTAAATCTTCAAACTCCAAATCAAAGATCTAATAAGCTATTCTTTACCAAATTCAGTGATTTCTGGGATCATTCTTCACTTGCATACACATGCTTCAGTACATCCATGGGTGAGAGGAAAAAAATGGCAGTTATTTAAAAAACTCTTATTAAAAAAAGTTAACAAAGCACACTTAGCAATGTGTTCTTCACCTTCTCAGGATGGCTTCCAAAATTTGGTTCTTTTACTGAGGATGGCCTTTGAGCCAACTGTTTCTTTCATATTTATAGACACCTGTTTATTACATGGAGATGCAAGGATGTACAGTGATATGAAGTGCACCTTGATGGCAGTAAATAAGTTTTACTAAAGAATGATGAGTAGAAAATGTGTCGAATTTTTTTTCTTATTATGAAAAATTCATTGTAATTTTAACTCCAGCAGGCTGCAGAACGCACCCTGTACAACCAATATGAGGAAAAGATCCGCCCCTGCATTGATCTTGTTGACAGCTTGAGAGCTCTTGGAATAGAAAAGGACCTGTCCTTGCCTGCGATTGCTGTGATTGGAGACCAGAGCTCTGGGAAAAGTTCTGTCCTCGAAGCCTTGTCTGGTGTTGCTCTCCCCAGGGGCAATGGTAAGAATTCACTTTGACAGGTTTTCACTTGGATGAGGTGGAAGTAATTTTTCTGATTTTTTTGTTTGTTTGTTTGTTTGATTTTTTCTTTTGTTTTGTTTTTTTTGTTGGGTTTTTTTTTGTTTGTTTTTTGGTTTTTGGCTTTTGGCTTGGTTTGGTTTTTCGGGTTTTGGGGTTTTTGGGGTTTTTTGGTCTAGAATTGGATAACTCCATGACCAAGAATTGGAGGTGCCAGTGAGGCACCACGAGGTAAACCCAAGGCACATGTTCCAGCTGGTGAAGACACCAGGAGTAAGAAGGGTAGTGTAGTTGCCCCAGCTGACTATGCATTTCCCAGAAAACAGCAGTGCAGCAGAGTATTAATTTCACATGGAAAACCAGTATTTAAATTTGCTTTTGGGGTTAGTTTGGGTTTTTTAAACAATATTTTCTTACAGATACCTTTAGTAGTAGTAGTAGTAGTAGTAGCAGTAGTAGTAAAAACTGTACAAAGATCTTTATTTAAAGTATTATTTAAGTCAGAGATGATTGTTGGAAGACTTTGCAGCTCAAGAAGATCCATTTTTTAGCTCTGTATATGTTTGCACGCATAAATTTTGCAAGTTCCACGTGAATTTACAATATAGTCTAATCTTTCAGGCTGGAGTTGTGAAAAGGTTTTTCATAGGATTTAGTTGCAGCACTGAAACAGATCATCCAGAGAGGAGCAAAGCTCCATCTGTGGAGGTTTGCAGGGCCAGACATGTCTGGGAAGAGCCATGGTTGACCTCACCTAGCACTGGTGACAATCCTGCTCTGAGCAGGAAGCTGGACAAGCCCCCTCTGGCAACATCTCTTGGAACATTTCCACGTTTTTCTGTGAAATATTAGGCAGTCCTGTGTACACCACACACTTCAATGCTGTGTTTCATGCACAACAACCTCTGCCTTCGGCACTGCTGCAGGTATTGTCACTCGGTGTCCCTTGGAACTCAAACTGAAGAGGTTGCCTGAAGGCCAGCCATGGCAAGGGAAGATCTCCTACAGGAACGTTTCCCTGGATCTCTGGAATGCCTCTGAGGTGGACAGAGCAATAAGGCAAGGTGAGTGCATTGAGCTGACTCCATCTCCTCTGAACCCTCCTCTCAGACTGAGCAGCATCCACAGGGATCGTGGAGTGACACTCAGAGCTGGATTCAGAGCAGGAGAATCTGGGTCAGCAAAACTCAGTTCTCTCAACAGGGGTTGTACCAGTGCTGCAGTGGTGAAGATGATCCATGAGGATGGTCGCAGAATGGCCTGGGTTGGAAGGGACCTTAAAGGTCTTCTAGTTCCACCCACTAGACCCATAATCCTTTCATCCTGATCCATGATAAAGGCTAAGGCTGTGTCCTTATCTTGGTGGGATCTTCCTGGTTTCCTGATTTGGGGAGGTTGTCAGATTGTACACATGGATCCTAAATGGTTCCTGTCATCAGTTCAAAAGCTCAGACTGCCTGAGGTGTCTCTGGCTGGAAATCGTATGATTTTGGAGGACATTGCAAGAATGCAGAGTGGAGGACAGAGAGCTTGTTATAAATAAATACGCCCAATTTGTAGTAAAACAAATATAAAATTTATTTCGTGTCCGAGAGCTTCGAACACGCAATGCCACGATCGAAAAGGGAGACAGTGCCAAGCCCGGGATTGGAACTGGGTGAACGCAGGTCTGACCTCTATCGCATCAGACCTCCCTCTGTTCACCCCGACTGCTTCTAACAGCTGGTTTATATACAGTTTTGACTGAGAAGTCTGGATTTTGGGCATTATTTCTGTCACTCAGCATATTCATGGAGCATGCTATTCATGAAACTGAGGTGGACAAAAACGCATCCTGTGCTTGATTGATTTTTCATCATCCGGAGGTGTTATCTGATGGGTCATGATGGCCCTTATCCCAGTCCGATCTGGTCGTTAGCACCTGGACTGGGAGGAGTTCTTTCGGAGATGGTTGATCAGTTCTGCCATCAGCTTTGCCAGGAAATTCTTCTTTAAAAATGTAGACATTTGGAGCCAGCTTAATGTTTTCTCGATGTGCAGTCTTCTTCTGTAGCACTGTTTTTGGGATGTAAATCAGTTCCCGGGCGAGGCCACAACTCTTTCTTGGGCGAGCTCTGCTTGTTCTAAAGCTGGTTACAACTAAAAAAACCCTTTTTATTTATTACATTTTGATATTACATTTTCGGGCACGAATTTCCCCCTTTAATTTTAACAAGCTTCTGCCAAGTACTGTGAACATGGGCTCAGTCACTGCCCTTCACATGTCACAGCTTTACTGTTATGGCATTTCGTGCTGGGTAAGAAATCAGGAATCAGTGTTCCTACCCACAGGGCAGTAAACACTCGCCCTAAGTGTGAAAGTTGGATTGTCCTTACTCCCTTGACTAGCACAGCTCAGCACATTGTTATTCTTTCTATTCTTTTTATCAGTTTTTCAATACATTATTTGGATATCCTCAAAACTGGCTGGGCAATTGGTATGAATTAATTAAAGAGCAGAAAATCTCTCATGAGAATGCCTATGGGGTTTCCTTGCTTCTCTGTGCTCACACTTCAAGGATTATTGTCTTGTAGGATCTGGGACAATTTACTCTCAATCTATCTATCAAAATGTGAAGAATATAGAACAACACCTATTTTTCTTTCAAAGCATCCAAGGATTAATTAATGCCTACAAAGTCTCTTGATGTTGAGGAAGCATTTCTACAACTGGCCAGTATTTTACCTCATCCCTTTCATTGTGGTTTATTTACACGCATTTTGTCTGCATACATGAGACAATATATGCTCTGTAAAATATTACAGTTCATATTCCAACAGGACTTCACCTCACCTTTTTCTGCATGATAATTTCCTTAGATTTTTGCATAAATGCATTGAAGTGTGTAGCTGGATCTGAAAGAAAAAGCCAAGCCTGAAAGGACCTTAAGTGGTACTTTTCAAAGTCATTGTGTTCAGCTTTGGTTTGATGCATCATTTGAAGCTTGTATTCATTGCCTTGCTCCTTTTCACAGCCCAGGACGTTGTGGCCGGTCCCAGAGGTGGCATTAGCGCTCAGTTAATTTCCCTGGAAGTTCGGTCCCCTGATGTCCCAGACCTGACACTGATTGATCTTCCTGGGATTGCCCGGGTGGCCGTGGGGGACCAGCCAAAAGACATCGGGGACCAGGTAAAACTCAGCCTCGTGTGCCAATCTGTGCCCAGGCTCTCATCCCTTAAGGAGTTCCTTCACCTTTTATGAAGTAAACAGAATAAACGGAGGGGATCTCTGCTCTTCCTCTGGCTGCTTTTAGAAGAAATGCTGGGGAATACAAATAAAACTCTGTAAGGCCTGCTGTGAGGGTGATGTGCAGGACCTGGGTGTGTGGTTTCTCCTAAAATACCTTTAGATGGTATAGTGGTTTCAGTTCGCCTATTTAGGTTTGTGGCTAAATGCCAGCACACTTACCCAAATTTACTTGATTGTTTGTTGTGAGATGAGGATTAGGAGTAGGCAAAGCAGGTTCCAACTTTATAAAGTACAAAGAAACTTTATTAATATACCTAAAACAAAGGGAAAGAAAGAAAAAAAAAACCAAGAAAAACCAGAACAAACTCCTCAGACCACCCCTCCTTCCCCCACCTCTCCATTTCATTCTCCCTGACAACATACAAAAGACAACACTTCGACCTCCAGTCAGTTTATCACCTTAGAAACAGCTCTTGTTCCAGTTCATATAGGGAGAGAAGTTTCTTTTGCTTACACCATGGATTTTCTGTAAGAAAAATACAGTTTTTATGGGTCTTCTGCCTCACCATTAACCGCCGCCCAGAGCAAAGTCCAGCTTAATGGTGGATCCCTCCCACACCAGTCGCCTTCCCACAGCCACTGGGGTGGGTTATGAACAGTTTACAGGGTATACCTGTTTTAAGGATGCTCAGTTCAATTGCAGCAGCAAAGAAAATCCCTTCTTCTGTGCTAAGCAACACAGGTTCTCCTGACAACTCAGGTTCTCTGGCATTCCCCTGGGACCAGGGCTCTGGGTCACAGCCTCTCCTCTCTCTTGCTTCAAGTTTCTCATCAGGCTGTACTTTTTCAACACCTACTTGTCTTTATCCAGGTGTTTCAGTTCACTGGCTGCAATTAGAACCTCACATCCCCCTTTGGACTATATCTTCACATATTACAGGGAATTTATTAGCTCAGTCTCCAACCATGGTTCTCCAAAAGAGTTTTCAGCTTCACTCTTAAAGCACTTCTCATGCACCTCCCTGCAGGTATCAGTTCTGCTTTCCTCACTGACTGTAAACTCTCTATGTTGCATTTATGTAGATGTCCTCACTCAATCCTCTCTCTGTGCAAGGAAGGATGGGTGTCTGCAAGTTTAGTCCAGGCATGGCTAGAGTTAATCTCTCTCTCTCTGGCAGTGTGACGATCCCGTGCTCTTTGCCGGGCTGCTTGAACAGGTCCGAGCTGGATGGCAGAAGCTCTCAGAGTCTCTGTGCCTGGCTCTGCCAAGCTGCCTCGGCCTGGTGGGGCCATCTGGGCCTGGGGTGACAGGGCAGGGCCTGGCCCGAGCTGGATGGAGCCCGGCCCGGTCCTTGCCTGGCCCGGAGCAGGGGCCTGGCCCTGTCTCATGTAGCTGAAACACCGGCTGAGCTGGATCTGCTGAACATTCCAGCCGTTTTCTCCCCCATTCCCAGCTGCAGCGGCACGGCTGCTCTAAACCTCCCCTCGCGCCCCCCGCCCCCCCGCCTTGGAAGGAGTTGGGGGGCTGGGGCCTTACCAGCGAGAGAAGCAGGAGCCGCTCCTCTCCACACAGCAGCAGGTCCAAAGAGGAAGAGCTTCAGAGAGTCTCTGCTTATATATGGTTTTTTCCCCAAAGGCAGATCAACTTTTTAATTGGTTTACCTACGTATCAATCCTGAAAACTACCTGATTATTGGCTCTCTCTCGCAGGAAGGAAGTTGTATTCCTTCCTGCAGCACAGATCACTTCCTAGATTTTGACCCCTCTGGCCTAACCCAGGACAGATGGGAACTTGGAATAAGAGGAGCCCAAACTAAACTAGATCTACCAAGTAGGAATGAGACAAGATTGGATTGTCTGGGCTTTACATTCTGAGAGGAGAGTAATTTAATTTCACAATTAGACAGTAATCTTTCCATTGTATTGAGAAGAAAGCAGCAGATGTGATAAAATCCAAACATTTCCACTGTCCCCAGCTGTCTGCATGCTCCAGAGACGGAGTCTATAACATTACAGCCTGTCAGAAATTGGGATGGGTGGGAAGTGAAAGAGAGAGGCATCTTTACCAAAATCCAGGGGGGAAAAAAGGAATTGATTTGCTGTGGAATAAGCACAAAAGATCTCTGTGATGTGCATGAAACTCAAAAGATCTCTTCTGCAAAACAACACAAATGATGAGAAACTCATTCAGTTTGGCATTGAAACATAGAAAAATGTCAACTAGGTGTCATGTGCAGCTTGGGGTTTTGGTTTTTTTTTTTTTAATTTTCCTACAAGTATTCCACTGAAATACATTCCAAAGACATTTGTGCTCCTTTCAGAGATACAAATTTGATATATATTAGTATAACTGAGCTTGCTTTCTTTCCATAAATGTGTACCTACACATCAGACCCTGATTTTCTTACATGTGATTAGATATCAAATATCTTTAATATTCCCATCGTGAAAGATTATTTATGCACAAGAGGTTAAACTCCACGTAGCTGTCAAGACAGGCTTAACAGCATTAGTCTGGTCTCATTCTTGTCAGATATTTGGATTAATCCTGACATAAGAAAAGAGGCTCCATTCTTCTGCTGACCCCTTTCCATGCCATCCTCTAGCATGTAACACTATCCCCAGCATATGTGGCATTTAATGTCATCAGGCAGTGGCTCATATTGCTAGAAATGCTCACATCCTACATGCAAGCATCTGATTTCACTGAACCTCCTCACTGCTGTATTGAATTGCAGATCAAAGTGCTGCTTAAAAAAATTATTGGCTGCAAAGAGACGGTCAATTTGGTCGTGGTGCCATGCAACGTGGATATTGCAACAACAGAGGCTTTGAAAATGGCTCAGGAGGTGGACCCCACTGGAGAAAGGACAATAGGTGAGAGAATTTTTTAAGCCACGAGCTGAAAAGGAGGCCAAATCTTTTTTGTTCCCCACATGAGGTCAGATGTTCTGTGTTCTGCACCAGATCTGTGGAATTAGCTACTAGAAGAAGAGGGGGGGAAAAAAAAGACAGCCTAAAGAAAATATTTGCAAGTATTTCTAGTCACGATTTTGAGTACCTCCAAGAATCTGGTGTCTTGCTTGTCCTGTTATGAATACCTGGAAGCTGAAAATCTCAGTTAATGGTAATTAATCTGAAGTTAATAGTAAAAAAAACTTTGCTTTTTGGCCATTAAAAAAGGTTTGTAAAGCAAAAGGCATGGTGGGAGGCCAACTGTAAAGCGAGTTTTACACCCCAGGAGCTGAGAGTTTTCTAGGAGAGAGAATCCAAAAAAATAAGCTTTATAAAGCATGGTACAGAGTGTTTCTGCTTGGTTGTTAATTTTAATTTTTTCTTTTAATTTCACAGGAATCCTCACAAAACCCGACCTGATGGACAGAGGAACCGAAGATACTATTGTTAAAATATTGCAAAACAGGGTAATCCCCCTCAAAAAAGGCTACATGATCGTGAAGTGCCGTGGGCAGCAGGACATCCACAACAAAGTGACCCTGGCTGCTGCAATCCAACAGGAGAGACACTTCTTTGAGAGTCACAAACATTTCAGGTACTCCTCACAGAAAAAAATCTCATCAAAAATGTGTTAAAGTCACCTCAAAGCTTCCTGTTGATTTGCTGAGATTTAACTTAGGGGTTACAAACAGGTATTAATTATACTCACTGTTTCTCATTGCCTGTGTAGGGCTGTGTTTCAGTAACCCAGAAGATTTTTACATAATGAATAAACTTTTTAAATGGGTTTTGGGGGTGTTTTTGGACGCAAAATACATGGGCAAAGTGCAACAAAATTCAGAAGTTCAGAATAGTCCCAAAGAATTCGAGTTAAGCCTCTGAGCACTTCAATCAGGCACTGAAGTATTTCTGTTCACTGGAAAACATGGTGAAACAGCATGAGGAAGAAAAGCTGTGCTGGGAGCACAGTCTGCCCAGGTGACTCAGCAGCAAATCAATCCTAGTACAGAGAATGGCAGCTGAAAAGGGTTTTGAATCAGTGAACTTCACACATGAAGAAATAATAGAACAGCACATTCATCTGCTGTTAGAATTTGCCTTTTTTTCAGACTTTTCTCTTTTTCCCTTTGCTCAGTCAGTAGCTGTCAAACAACTTTTGAATAAAAGTGCCCAGGGAGTCCTGGGCTGTTGCCACATCTGCACCAGCACAGCCCAGAGACCCTTTCCTAGCTCAAATTGTGTAATAGAATTACTGCAAACAGAGCAGAGCACCAGTGCTGCCTCATGCCCTGCACAGCCTGGCTGTCCAAACCCATCTTTTCCTCTTCTTTCTCAGGGCTATTTTGGAAGAAGGAAAGGCTACTATCCCCCACCTGGCAGAGAAGCTCACAAATGAACTCGTGAAACACATTATTGTAAGTAACAGAGGTCCCATCCTGAGCTGTTTGTGTCACTAAAAACAAATTCAGCCCTTCAACCTTGGAGTGCAGGTGGATTTCATCTTTGCATGCACAGACAGTGCTTAATGATCCTTCAGCTCAGTGATCTGAGAACAAACTGAACTGAGAGGCAAAGAGCCCCATGATCTGACCTCAGATTTGCCTTTTAACTTCAGATCAACAATAAGCAAATTATTTCATCTATTTGTGACTCAGAACTCCTGCCTTTTCAATGGCAGCCGTGGTATTTCTTTTTGTTTGTGAGTGTTGATCACCTGGGTGACAAGTTACTGCTGTCAACTTACTGAAACAGTGATTTCTATTCAACTGAAAATGTGATTTCTATTCAACTGAAATCAAGATGTTCTATTTTATTACCATACTAACGTAAGGATATTGGGGTTTTTATTTGATATAAATATATCTGTATGTAATATATCTTATTCCATTAAGGGAAAATGCTAAAATATAGGGAACCTCTAAATTCAATTTCAAAGGAGAAAACAAAATAATTTATGTATATTGACAGAAGACAGCAACTAAACAGCCATGTTCCATCAGGTGTTTATCAGGAATTGAGCAGTCACCACCTTCCTGGCACAACCTGTGAGGACATTGGTTTTGACTCATGGTGGGTGAAATCTTGCCCTAGACTGCAGTAATTCTGCCCAGCTCGCAGTGAGGTCCAGCCTGATCCCTCAGGGAGATCCTGGCCCCTGCATTCCCTCAATAAAAGCCATATTTGCACTTCCGTGTTATCCCTCTATCATACATGGGACACAGACAGCAAGCTGCTGGATTTGTAAAAACAGAAAAGATCCCATACAGGTGTAGGTCACTCTTAGAGAGATTTTGTTTTCCTTCCAAAACCAGAATGGTTCAACCTGTCTCATGGTCCTGCTTCACTCTCTCCTCCCCAGAAATCTTTGCCAGCACTGGAGAGCCAAATTCGTGACATCCTCCATAAAACATTACAGGATCAGCAAAGGTACACTAGAGGCACACCCCAAACAGAGTCTGAGAAGCTGTTTTTCCTCACAGATGTAAGTATCAGGATTGGTCACAGAATAGAGCAAGGGAAAACTGTGGGAGAAAAAAGAAACCACCTGAAATTATCAAAACATCAGCACAGACCGTCAGGAAGTTTGTGGTATCTGTCACTGAGGTGCTTTGAGGGTAACATAGACAAACCACACCTGCAAAAATATGGACCACAGGAGCTCATGGCCCTTCTAGCAATTGTTTTCTTGTGGTTATGTAACAAGAAAATGAAACTACTTGGTTGATTGGGTCAAAATCAAGCATCTCAGTGAGGGAAAACACACTCCTGCCTGCTCTACACTTTGAAGGGTTCCCGTTGTTTGCAGCACTCATAAGATCAAATGTATTCCTGATATCAAAATGTAGTTTGCAGGTCCATCTAAGGGCCTCATCTCAGGGAGTTAGTCCCTCACAGTGAAGGAGCAGAACAGCAGAGGTGTTTATGAAAGCTCATCAGACTTCATACAAGTCTGGCCTATTAGAATTTTGTAAATTTTTCTAGAAGTCTACAGGAGGAAAAACAAAAGAGGATGAGCTTGTTTGTTCTCCTCTAGCTGTGATCATTTTGGGGAAGAAAAAAAGCAACAAAAAAAAAAAAAAAAAAAAAAAACCAAAAATAAATAAACCAGGAGCTAAGAGCATAAAAGGTGTAAGAAAGGAATGTTTTTATGAACCGTGTCCATGTTTTAAACATCAAACTGCGGATTTACTTAACATCCACAAATTAGCCTGAAGAAATGAAACTTCACTAAACTGCCTGCTCCTTGTCCAATTCACTGCAGCTGATCAAGCTCTTTAACCGAGACATCTCTCAGAGCACCCGGGGAGAGGAGCAGCTCTTTGGGGACGAGGTCAGGCTGTTCACCAAGATCCGCAAGGAGTTCCGCGCGTGGGGCGTGATCCTCCTGGAGAGCGCTGCGAGGGGTAAGCACAGAGCCCATCCTGGCAGCTCTCCTCAGAGCCCAGCCCCTGGCTTTTACACCTAGACACAGCATCTCCAGTAAATATTTGTCAGGAAAATGAAGAACAAGAAGCCAGGAGCATCCATCTGTGGTGGTGTCTTGGGGACAAGCACAGTTTGTGTGAAATGCTGTCGTGACAGAGAGGTCAGTGCTTGTCTCTCATGTCCCAGCACAGCAATAAAATCAACACCCTGGCACAGAATTTGGTGGTGATTTTCTGAATATTTTTCTATTCCATTCTTCTAAATAACAGCAACACCAATTAATAATAATAAATAATAAACATCTATATAATAATTGTTATTATTACTATTAATGATTTTATTTTTTCATTGCTATTGATATTTTATAATCTCAGTGGCATTTGTTCCACTTTAGCTCTGGGTTAAGGTGTGTGATGCCTCATATCAAAGAAAACATACGGCAAATTTTTATATCAACAAAGAAATATTGACTGTGATGTCGTAAATAAAATAACTAGTCAACAGTAGATTCACTGGAAAAAGTGTTTAGTGAGCTTGGGAGTGCGTTTTGATTAGGGTTTGTTTTTTTCTTGACTGGTAATGGCCAGCTACTCCTGTGAGGGTAAAAATACCAAGAAGAACCAGAATTTTTGTGACCCATCATAATTTCTGTCAGTCAGATGCTTGGTGCAGTGTCTGAGGTGGCTCATTCACTGAGCCACAACGTGTTAGCTCTGTTCTGTGGTAACAAAAAATCTTCTCAGTAGTTGTTCCTCTCAAGAATAACTCAAGAGGAGAAATAGACTTCCTTCTGATGTCTGAAATGTGTGAATTGAGTGATTTAGTAGCAAAGTAGTGTCATTTCACCCTTACAGCTAAAAAACACGTCCCTGGCAGAGTGTGGAAATACGAAGACCAGTACCGTGGGCGGGAGTTCCCAGGCTTCACCAACTACAGGACCTTTGAGGACATTGTAAGAGATCAGATCAGAGAGCTGGAGGAGCCAGCAATTGAGATCCTGAACAACGTGCTGGGTATGGCCCAGGCCACGGGCAGCTCTTGTGTGGGGGACTCTGCTGGGCCTGACAAGTTTATCTTCCAGGAGAAGGTGATGCTCTCGCTGATATTATCAGAGTGAGGAAGTAAATCTGATTCAGCTTGGGGGTAACTCCTTCTCTAGAGCCTTCAATCTCTACTCATGGTCTCCAGCATTTGTTAATACTTTTCCCAGTGGCTCTTGGAAGGGAGTTAGAAAATAACTACATAATAAATAACACAGCAAGGAAGCAGTACAGTGGAAGTACCTGGTGCCAGTTTGGTATTCCCAGCCCCAGGGAGTGGAATTCACAACCCTGAAGTGGGAACACAGCATGACATTGCATGTATTGTACAAGGAGTATTGGGGCTGAAGGAAAGGGTACATAACTCATCCAGGAAAAAGCACCCAAGGAAAAATGATGTTGTGAACCTGTTTCTTCTGTGTTGTGCCAGACTCAGTGTCTGTAAGCACAGAAACTGCTTTATCCACGAAAATCTCACTGATATTCAATCTCTCAGGTGTTAAGTGGTCACACTCTTGGACCTGGAAATCTGAATTCCTTCTTATTTGTATGGGTCACAAAGGCAGAGTGCTCTAGTACAGCAGCCCAGTTACTTCTGAATGAATACAGAAAATTAGTTGTCTCCCAAGCCTCATATTAACAACAGCTTAAAACCCTCACTTATTCCCTGACTTTATTTTGTGTCTCTGTTCTTCCCTTAGAACTGGTTCAAGAGAAATTTATGGAATTCACTAGAAAGAATTTTGCCAATTTTCACAATCTGAGCAGAGCTGCCAAGGTGAGGCGCTACCTATAACCTGAGATAACTCAAAAGACAGAATGGCATTTGTAAATACATCCATGCTTATGGTATATGTCTCATTGCATTTCCCTTATGCAGGTGTGGAATTTCTTGCAGGAAAATAAGGAAGAGCCTGAAAATAATATTATGATTATAATGGCACTAATGAAAGTGCATTTAGTACAACTTTGACAAGATCTGATATATACATTCTTTATTTATTCTGCTCACATTCTTGATGTTTGCAACACAATGCAAAGAAAACCTGGTATGGCTACCTTGAAGAGTTTATCATTAATTTCAGATTTAAATCCTGCAAAGATTTATCAGAGTGCTAAACAGTGTTTTTCCCTCTCAGAAAGCAAGCCAGGGTTCTAGCCAGTGCAGGAATCTCATCTTTGATGAAAGGGAACAGGAGCAGACCAACAAAAAATCATCCAACCATGCAAAAACTAGATGACCATTCACAGTTCAGGCATTATTATGTTTTGGGGTGGAGTTCAGTGACATGGATGTCCTTGAAGGCCTTTTCTCAGAAGGAGAATTGAGGAAGAGATGAGAAGCAATGCTGGCAGCCAGGAAACAGCATCCACTCACAGGGTACTGCTGAAAAAGGAAACTCGGAGGCAAATATGAGTGAAATCATATAAGTGAACCATGGTTTACTGCTTAACTTGCCTGGTCAAACCCTACCAAGCTCCCAAGCCAACCAGACAGTGAACAAATTATTTCATCCAAACACAGAGTTGTTCAGGCAGGGTCTTCAGGTATAACACAATGAGAGGAATGAAGTGGGAAGAAGTTCTGGCAAACACAGGACATGAGAAAATAGATGGGTTGTTTTCTTAGGGGTGCTAGGAAAGCATTTTAAGGGAATTTAAGCATGACTGAGGGAATTTTGCTGCCACCACAGACTTCTAGGTGGAAGTCTGAAAAAGGCCAGAAAGCATCAGATGGCTGCAATAAAAGCACCAGACAGGGAGGGGTTAGACAGGGTTGGTTTGCTGGCAGCAGATGTTTTCTTTTGGGTTTCAAGCACCAGGTTTAGACTGATCCCACTCACGGGTAAGGAGGGGACAAAACTGCCACAATTTCCTTCTCTTTCACAACAGAGGGATCACGAACTAAAGCATTACTCCATGTTCTGGGATTAGACAGTGCTGTTGGACACTGTGCCCACCTTGCCATTCCCTGGGGACACTGCTAAGCCCTGGCACCTTCCCAAAGGAAGAAAACATCTCAGAACTTCTCATTCCTTTCTTTTCCAGGTGAAAATTGAAGACATTCGAGAGAAACAAGCAGCAGAGGCTGAAAGACATATCCGGGCACAGTTTAAAATGGAGAGAATTGTGTACTGCCAGGATGACCTTTACATTGGTGATTTAAATTCTGTCAAGGCAGAAAACCCTTCCAACATTGTGATTGGGAAAGATCTGCAGTTCGTTGCTACAATGGAGTCTTCTGGCGTGGGGGACATGGTTTCTCGCACGAGCGCCTATTTCTCTGTGAGTCCTCAGGCTGTGATACAGCAGATTTGCTGCCCCCTGAATGCTACAGCAGATACCCCTCAGGCAGAACTTGCTGGAGTCAACAGAGCCTTTTATGCCCCACTGCCACTGTGCAGGGAATATCCAGGGGGTATCCAAGTGTCTCATCCAGGTACAGCTCAGTTTCTGTGCAATCCGCTTGGAGCTGCTGACCAGTGATGAGACTCTCAGGATAAAGCTGGGCTGTATCAGCAGGTTGCAGGATGCAGGATACGGTGATTAGAAAAGCCTGAAGGTGCCAAAGTGACAGCTGGCTGCTAAACCACTTGTTAGCCACCTCCCAAGCTGGCTCAGGTCAGCCTCAAGCCACTCTGCACGTTCCTGCAGCCAGCAGAAAGTGGTGTCAGTGGCTTGCTGACAGATCCTAAACTGCTGCAGCAGAAGGAGCAATAGTAAAACATTACATTAAAATGTATCAGCTGTCTGTAGAGATCAGAGTGCATCTGCTTTATTGCAGATTGCACCCTGTAAGTGAAGCCTCTGAAGACAAATGGGGCGTTTTAACAAAGGATCAGACAGAAAAGAGAACACGCAGTATCAAGATTTGCTTTGTCACAAAACTCCCTCAGAAAGCAACAAGTTCAATATTAATAATTCAGGGAGGTGGGTAGCAGCTCACTTTGAATTCCAATAGCAAGGTTTTGACAAATTCCTGCAATTAAAAGTTCAGGCTGCTCAGGCTGATGAAGTGAAAACCATTGGCTTTCAGAGACCAGGAAACAAAGCCAGAAGTGCAAAGCCCTCCCATCCCACCCTGCTACACACTCTGCTGTATGTCTTACCTGCAGGTAAATGTTTTTGTAAATGCCCTGAGAGCCATTTTAAACAAAAAACCAAAACCAAAACAAACAAAACAAAACCAAAAAAACCAACAAAAAAATTCCCAAGAAAACCACCCAAATACCAGGGCACCATAGCTCCATCAGACTGACTTATGCAAGGCCAAATACAGTTTGAGCGAGATGGAAGCTCTTAAGTGGCCTTGGCTGCCTCCATGGCTGCCCTATAGGATCTATGAATACCATTTTCAAGCTGTACTACAAAAAGAAAGACAGAACCTCTCAATTGCAGCCAGTCACTCAGGCCTAAGTGCTCACCCAGCATCAGGAGGGCTGGAGGTACCAACCTCCTAGAGTTGCGAGAGGTTTTGAACCTTGTGTTGCCCAAAAGCACCAGGTGGGCCCCCAAACCCTGTGGTTACCCATGGGGTAAAGGCCTCACAAGCTCTTCTGGGTCAATCTGCTTCAGTTTGCATCCATGAATTGACCATTGTCAGGTCAGACAGGAGATTATCTCATGGAGATATCAATAGATATAAGGTAGGCACAGTCTGCTCTCACTGCTGCTGAAGACATTTCCCCTTAAGGCTAAAGCTTCCTCCAAAGCTATTTTAAATTTAAAAGGACAACCACATCAGAAATACCATCTAAATATCACCATCTAACAGAGGAATTAACCAGCTTCAGGAAAAATCACTCTCTGATTTCCTGCACCGTAACACATTGGTAGCATTCAGTGCAGACAGGTTGGGCACCAGGAATTGTGCACAAGTTCTGTTTGTCAGGAATGCTCTCCTAGAACTTGTCCCAGTGACAGCTGAGAGAGCTGAGCAGGGAACAGCCTGCCTTGGCTTTAGTTTGCTGAGGGAAGAAAAGTTGACATCCCCATGACTCCTAATTTTTAGATTTCAGGCACAAAAAAAACTGGTTGCAAACATTTTTCAGTTCACAGCAATACTCCCTTCTTGAACAGTAACTCAGTCCAACATTTTAAAACCTTGGTACCGCATTTTTTTTTTTTTTTACCAGATTACCTACAGACCCTTCATTTTTCAGTTCTTTTTACCAATTCAGTATTTTGCCTTTTTTTTCCCCTCCATCTTGCAGGGAGCAAGTAAACGCCTCTCGAACCAGATACCTCTGATCATCCTTTCTTCTGTCCTTCATGACTTCGGAGAAGACCTGCAGACCTCAATGCTGCAACTTTTGCAAGACAAAGAGAAGTTAAACTTTCTCCTTGAGGAGGACAGTGAAGCTGCTAAAACGAGGAATTACCTCACCCAGCGAGTTGAACGTCTCACCAAAGCCTGTCAGTACCTGAGAGACTTCAGCTCGTTGTAATGTCTTTGTTTTTCAAGTTTTTTTCTCCTTATCTTCAAGCCTTACAGAAGAATTTTGCATAATCCCTTAAAAATGCGATGTCAGACCTTTAATACGAATTTCTAGTTTTTTCTTTATTTTCCATAATCAGTTATATGCAAACAGTTGCCTTTGTATAAACAGTTCTGCTGGGAGAGTTGTGATTAAATAAACATTATCCCATTTTTGAACATTTTCTTATGAACTCTGTGCAACCACTGGAATAATCATTAAAAGGCTGGCACTCAGGATTGTGTGTTTTGTTGGGGTTTTTTTCTTCTCTTTCTAATGATGAAAGCTGAATAATTCACAAACTGTAGAAATCAAATTACCTAACTTTCCTCAGTGAAGCTGAGTGCATGGCACTTGTGATCTCCCACCTCCCTTCAGGTTTTTGTCTTGCTGGGGTTGTTTTTTTTTTCCTGCTATCACCTAAAAGACACCTCTGCAAAGTGTCACCACTAAGTCTCAGCTCAGGAGGGAGAGGGAGCACACAAAGGACATTAAACTGTTCCAGCCTAGAAGGAAAAGGAATTTTATTTACTTAATGTGACTGGGGCATCCAGAGGATGCCACTGGCTCTGTTCAGTCTCCTTTCCCAGTTGTCTGATTTGCAGAAGGGCCAAGAGTTTCTCCCAGATGTCTGCAGCATCACCTGAAATTTTGGGACTGGTGGCCACTCACTAGAGGGCAGGATTTGGATGTGAAAAAGCAGTGAAACCTCCCAGGATGTTAAACATTACAAAGGTGTCTCAGCAGTGTTTTGCTGCCTTTCTCCTTTCCCTCCCCGGGATAAGGAGAACCTTTCCAAAAGCTTTTTCACTTCATGGAAAATAAAATGTAAAATAATGCAAAATAAAACACCACACACTGTGTTCATGACATCTTTCACATGGAGAATTTAGTTTAATAACCAAAAGCATCAAAAGTAATGTCTGCATCCAGCTAGAAAAAAAAATGTGCTTAGACCAGTGTGTGATGCTGTAATTTCCAATTTTCTTACAAGAGAAACAGAAAGTGTTTGTCCCTGTGGCACTGTGGATTTTTGATACAGCCTTCACCCCAAAATCCAGCCTCCTAAACCCTCTTGAGCAGTCAGCCAGTTTTCCCCTTTCTTCCAGACCATTGTTTTGCTACTACTGGCTTGCAGTGCTGCAGGTCAGAAGCCACAGAAAAAGCGCCTCATACCTGTCACAACTTAATTTTTAATTTCTATTTTGAAAGTACTTCAGACTCGTGGGTTATTTCACGGTATCCCCATCCCCCGAGGTGCACTGGATGCACAAGTGCTGCTGCAAACACTCATCTCACACCTAGAGAGGAGAGGCAAGGACATTGCTCCAGGCAGCATGAGGTGGAATAACAAAATAGGGTGTGACTCCCCCAGGCCGCTGCCTGCAGGCTCAACTTCCTTATTTAATTCAATTAAGTCAGAGTGATTTCATCACACCCAGCTACCAAAGACATTCAGCGTTCCTGGACATCCTGCTGCCGTTCCCTGGGTTTGTTCAAGGACCTGAAATATTAGAATTAAAATGATCTCTTGGCTCGCCCTCTTGAGTGGTTTTTATCTTCGGGGTTTTTTTATTATTTTTTGGTTGGTTGGGTTTTTTTGTTTGTTTGTTGCTGAGTTTGGGGTTTTTTTATCAGATTCTCAAGGCACTTCATACGTTGAACCCAGTAAATGCTTCCACAAAAACAAAATCCAAGTAAACAGATATAAAGCACAACTAAGGAAAACTATTTGTAAAAAAAAAAAAACCAAAAACAATTTATTTATTTGGTGCAGTGTTTACATGTAAGATAATTACATTTCAGTACCAAAAGAGAAAACAAGGCTAGTGGAGTCATTTCATTCAATAAAGATTTATCCTTCTTAACAAAGTGACTTGATATGGCTTTTTGATCCTCTACCACGATTATAAATTATTTTCAAAACCCTACTTCAGGTGGCACTCGGATAGGAATTACATTTTGCTAAAAACATACAGGCAGATACATAAAGGAGAGCTCTAAGGAATCAGAAGCCAAATTTAACAAATGAGGTAGTTCATCTCGTCCTGCAGAAATGCAGATTTGTGTTTCCTTGTAGAAAACATCCAGTCTGTGTGTGTGTGTGTGTTTTTGCCCTTTGCCTTTCACAGCAGGGAGAGGTCAAGAGTCCCCCTCGATGTGCTCAGCCAGGAACCTCAGCACTGAGAATTTCCTCCAGGGCATCGCTGTCCAGGGCATCCCTCTCCAAATCCCACATCCACAGTGGCAGCAGTCCTTGCCCATTTTGGGTTCAGAGCAGCACTTTTTGTAAGGACTGAGGCAGCCAGACTGCAACAGCCTGACTTTGATGACGGCTGTGTTGAGATCCTGAGGATTTTTAACTACCTGAATATACAGTATATATATATATATATATAATTTTTTTTCTGTGCCTGTACTGTAGTGCATGAAAAATTCCCTTCATTTATACCCCTCACTCTCTACTCTCCTGAGACCCCAGCTGGAATATTGCATCCCGCTCTGGGATCTCCAACATGGACCTGTTGGAGCAAGTCCAGAGGAGGCAACAAAGGTGTTCCAAGGGCTGGAGCACCTCTGCTATGGAGACAGGCTGAGGGTTAGGGTTGTTCAGCCTGGAGAAGGCTCTGGGGAGACCTCAGTGCCCCTTTCCAGTCCCTATCAAGCCTACAGGAGAGCTGGAGAGGGACATGTAGTGAGAGGACAAGGGGTAGTGGCATCAGACTGAAAGTGGGCACATTTAGATCAGATTTTTAGGAAGGAAATTCTTCCCTGTGGGGATGGTGAGGCACTGGAACAGGTTGCTCAGGGAAGCTGAGGATGCTCCAGCCCTGGAAGTGTTTAATGCAACCTGGGATAGTGGAAAGTGTCCCTGCCCATGGCAGCAGGGTTGGAACTGGATGATCCTTAAGGTCCCTTCCAACCCAAACCATTCAGTGAACCTAAACTAAAAAAAAAACATTAATTTCTTTTAAAATTGCCAACCAGCAGCTGAGAGATTCAACATTCACATTACTTAACATTTAATTTTAAAACTACTAAACCAACAGCCTCAGCATCCTGCTACGAAAATCTGAAATTAAATTGTGATTTAAATTGTCATTAGAAGCCTGATTATCGAGCGAAAGTTACTCAACAAAAGAGAGACATTTCAGAAAGCAGTTGACAGAATGACTGCCAGGCACCACAAGGAGAAGAAAGGTGCTCATTGTGATAATCCTTCACTGATTAAGATCAGTCACTGTAGCCAGCACAGAACCAAGTGTGCAATCCTTCATGTTGCTTTTAAAAAGAAAAATCAAAGAGGAAAAATAAAATCAACTTCAAAGTGAATAAATATCCCAGGCCCCATGGCTTCATTTATTCTTGTCCTCAGGAACATCGATTAGCAAGGAGAGCATTGTCATCTGTTTGCCTGTTTAAAAGACAAAACAAAACAATAAACAGAGGTTCAAGTTCTGTCTTAACAATTACTGGGCTGCTTCCCAACAGAACAGCTTAGTTATCACACAAGTCACATTTATTTATTAACTTTTTTAAAGTAAAATCACATTTCAGGAAGCGGGGCATTTAAATTTGCAAAATAAATTTGTGAAATAAATTTTACCTGCATATTTTTATAAATCCAGTCTGTAAACACAGTCATATTCCCGTAGACCCCAGGTTTGTTGGGAGTGGCACAGCCAGTGCCCCAGCTGGTGTCTCCAACCAGCCACCACACGGAGTGGTGGTGAGTCACCAGAGGACCTCCACTGTCACCCTGCACGGGACACAAACACCTTGTCAGTGACACAGCCACCAGGAAAAACACGACCCATTTCACTCCAGGAACTTTAGTTTCTTGAAAAAACTAAACTTTAGTTTCTTTAGAACAGCTTTAATTTCAAAATAAACCTATCCACCATTCAGGGAGTCACTAAAACAAGATACGGTGGCAATTTTGGTGTTAAATTATCTCTGCTTCCCATAGGAACTGAAATAATTTGCCCAGAGACCTCTAAATAAGATTGGCATTATTGACTTCTTTGTTCACAAGCACAATGCTGTGATTAATAATATAATAATGATAATAATGCTATGATTATGAGGAGCATTTGATCACTTTCAAGTACCGGGTAACAAACCATCCTTGAAGCATTAGAAAGGAGCCTCACCCTCTTTGGGAATTCAGTGAGAATTCAGCAGTGGCAGCCATTCAGATGATGAAACAAAAGCTCTCCTCTTGAAAGGGATGCACCACCAAAGGAACCAGAAGGCAAACCATATCTTATGCAAATTTTTAATTTTTGGGGGGCATAGATTTTATATGTAATAGAGAAATAGATAGATAGACAGACAGATAATTTTGAAAGCCTACTAGCAAGGCTTCAAAAGTAATCAGATCATTATTAGCTATTAATTAGGAGTAATTACCTGACAGGAATCAATTCCGCCTGCTAGGTCTCCAGCACAGATCATTGTAGGCAGAATCATGCCATTGTAGATATAAACAGCATTACACCTCGAACGTTCTATCAAGGGCACTGCCACGTAATTCAAGTTATTTGATGTTTTACCTAGAATTGAGATATGCAAAAAAAAAAAAAAAAAAATGCAAATTAGAATAAGCATCACATTACTTTGCTGTTACAAAAAAATCCCTGCAGCCAAGATGAAAAAACTTTCTAGAAGATCAACAGATCTAATTAAAACCACCCTATCAGCCCATGCAACAATATCCATAGGATGAAGAGGACTAGTTTATGTGAAAGATCAAAATATTCCAGAAGCACTCTTTACCTCCTTGGTACTCTGCTCCCCACCCTGATATCCAGCACTGCTGGTTGGGCTGGAACATCATTCCTGGATTGGGCAGACAAACTGGCCTCACAGTTTCTGAAAAAGAAATTCAGAATTCAAAATAAATTTGAATGGCCACCACTCAGAAACACCATGCATTTCCTCTGTTCTTAACATTCCTTGCAGGCAGACAGTGCAGGAAGCGGCAGAAAGTTTAGCAGCTGCCCTTTCCCTGAGGGGTACCTGAACTTCATCCTCAAATCCACCTGAACTTCACCTCAAATCTACCTGAACTTCACCTCAAAGTGAGGAAAAAGCAGTTCGTGGTTCTAGCTTAACTCATCAGGTTAATTAGAACAATTAACATCAGCTCTCCTGAGCAGGAGAAGATGAAGAAAATGTTCTGAAAACTACAGCTCTGCATTCTCTCTGCAAAACTCTGCTGAAAGTAATCACAAGACAAGCAGGATTCAGTACTGATATATACAAGAAGTGTGCAGCACAAAAACCGGGAAAACAGACAATCTGCCTGCTCTCAGCAGCAGGAAATCCCTTTCAGATAATTCCTGGTAGCTTTAAACTGAAGCGCTGAAACACAAAGGGCCTGTACACAAAAAGCACTGCAAGTTTAAATAATGGCTTGTTCTCTATTTTGCACTGATTGCTTACAAGCAACCTACATCTGCTTTTATGAAAGGAACTTCTTGTAATGTTGAGTTCTGAGGGGTTTTTTTACCATCATTTGACCTGACTTTATTTGGGATTTAATCTACCACTGCACCTGTAGCTGTCTGCACACACAGCAGTGGCTACACTGAAGCACCATAGAGCATTCTGAGGTGAAAGTACATTATTGAGATGAGCCCAAATCCCCATCCATGTACTAGAGTTAAGTAAATCCTGCTTAGGAAATCAGAGGCTGTGTCCTCTGTCTCTATACCCTGCCTCTAGGGTCATTTTGTGCTCCTCTAATAAGCACCTACAAGGATTGCTTGATGAAATTCAGAAGTTTTAAAAGATGTGCTCATTGCTACTGGATTTTTCCCTTCAGAAGAGCAGAATACCTACCAGTAAAACTCAGTGGTGTCTCCAGCTTCATGAGGGCAACATCATTGTCTTTAGAGTCTGTGTCATAATTTGGATGGGAAATTATCTGTTGCACTCTGTATCCACTTCTGAAGAGCATCTCATCCTGATTCAGAATCCCAGCATAAACCCTCCAGCCGCGTGGGTCAGAAAATCTCCTGCAGAACAAAGAAAAGCTCTGAAGGTTTTCTTCTGTGGTGACAAGACAGGGATTAGGACCTTCAAAAAACTGTCTTTGGGAGTTGCAGCCAAATGTTTGTGTGACCAAAAATGCACATGCGTTTGACGACCATTTCTGGTAGAATAAGACAACCATTTCTGAAGAATAAGACAAGCAAATTGCCAGACGTGTAACTTGAGGAAAGCTCAGCTCTAATTTCAAAAATATATGAAAAAATTCTTTGCAGTGGGTTAAGTATCACTCTCCATCCCCTTAATCACTCAGCACAACAAATTAAGTCTGAGACTGCAACACTGAAGTCTTTTGATTTCCGTGGCTGAGGGACCAGGCAGGTATTTCTGAGGTCTCACATGTCAGTGGTATCAGCAGAAGCCAGAATTAGTAAAAACATGATCTAGTGAAAGAATTTCACTGCCTTGAAAATGCCAGGGGCTTTTTTAGGCTGGTTTTGGGTTTTAGTGGGAGTTTTTATAATGTTAAGCATGCTTGCTAGGTTCTATTTAAGTAGCCTCTTAATAATTTACAAAAACTGAACAGAAAAGCTTGCCACTAGTGTTAAAACTCCCTCCATGAGAAGTGCCAAGGCAGTGGTGCCTGCAGGTCACCCCACCTCCAAAAAAAACCCAAATCAGGCTGAAAACCAGCTCTGTGCCAGCTGCAGCTTGGTAGCCATTCCCAAAGCTTTGCACACTACAGAGCTCAAACCAAACAACAAAGGAAGGATAAGATCTCCAGGCAGAAATCAACACTTGCATTCCTTTCTCAAGGTTAAGGACAAATATTCTTCCTTGCCTTAGCCTCAAACTCTGATCCAGCCAACCAACCATTAAAAATGGTTTTGCTTTTTTGGTTTTCCCTCCAACAGAAGCAGCCACCACCTTTTAAGCAAATCCTGCCCTTTCTGAGGATACCACAGCACCCTCAACTCTCCTTTCTGGGTTAAAAATGTACAAAGCACCAGCTATTTTTCTTGTTGATGGCTACACAAAGTGCTCCTTGGATAGATATAAATCTATATTTAATACTGAATTGGACTTTATTACCCTGTGGCAAGAAGATACGAAGAAATAAATGGCACAGGCATCTCTAAGTTGATCATATCTACAGCAGTGAGATATTTGAGAATATGAGGGGGGAGTTTCCTTTGGGTTTTCTCACAGTGCAATTCAACATCTTCATGAAAACATTGTACTGGCTGCCATTAAATTTGTTGCCTTGAGTTTACATCTTAAATTGGGTGGGTATCTGTGCTCATAACCACCACCAGTTTCATTTTGTAATTAAGACCTAAAAAAATAAAATTAAAAAATAAAACAAAACAAACAAACAAACAAAACCAAAAAACAAAAAACAAACAAACAAAAAAAAACCAAAAAATAAAATAGATAAAACAAAATAATAAAAAATAAAGAATAAAATAAAAATAATAAAATTAAAAATACAAAATAATAAAGTAAAAAAATCAAAAATAATAAAATAATAAAATCAAAAATAATAACATAAAAATCATCAAAAATAAAATCAGAAAAAATAAAATAATAAAATAAAAAACAAAATAAAAACTAAAAATAAAAATATAAAATACAAAATAAAAAATAAAATAAAAATATAAAAAATACAAAATAAAAATATAAAATGAAATTATAAAATTAAAAAATAAAAATAAAATATAAATTTTTTTAAAAATACATAAAATAAAATAAGGCTTCCTGTAGAAACAGACAGATGAGCTGCAGCCAGCCTCCTTTAGAACCAATCTTCCCTTAACACTTCAAACCTTTACCACACAGACAAAACACCGTGCCCAGCCAGGCAGGGGGGAAGAATTCAGCTTTAAAGGATAAATCTGAGAGAACTGAATGAATTCCTGCATTCCAGCTTGAAGCAAGGCCAGGAGCCACAGAGAGAGGGACTCACCCTTCCACACAGTGAGCTGCTGTGACGATCCAGTGGCGGGTGATGATGGAGCCCCCGCAGACGTGGGTGCCCTGCACGTGCAGGCTCACCTGCCATGGCCACTGGCCCAGCACGGCCCCACTGCCCCCCACGATCCTGTTCATGATGCTCACACTCTTGCTGGACAGGCCACACTCTGAAAGGTCAGTCACACACACAGGGGTTCATTAAGGAGCGAGCTGGGGGATGGATTCTGCACCCCAGGCTTCCCTGGCAGGGGGAGCACACACCGTGCCTGGCCTGTTGGACACACCACAGCTCAAAGCCCTGCCCTGACACCAAATCCCAAGTCTGCCAGAGCCCAGACCTCCATTAAACTGCAAACCCCACCTGGCAGCTGCTGCCCTTGGCTCACCATAAACTCTTTACACCTTTCAGGAGTCTCTGGCAATTCAGACACCTCTGTGCTGTGCAACAAAGCACCAACAGCCAGGAGACTCCTCAGGACAGGCATCACCATCAGGAGGGCACTGCCCAACCAATTGCTGAATCTTGGAGAGCAAAGGTGCCACAGACATCCCAAAACAGCTGCTGGGGGAGGGATATGGGGCTTCACCACAAGGCATTTAATGGAACCAATGGAGTAAAGACAAAACCAACTGGGGAATCCAGTCCTCTTTGTCTCCTCTCCCACCCTGTCCCTTAAACTGTACTATTTGAAACTTGGGAACCAGAGTTAAGTCATTTGCCTGTGTAAAAACAGCAATTAACGCCAAAAGTCCAAAAGGACTTCCCAGCCAGAGCATTTCAAAGCATGAACAAGCAGAAGTTTGAAAAGGCCAGTGAGTTACCTATGCAGCGCAGAGAAACCACACTTCCTGAGGCACAGGAATCACTGCAGGAGAAATAAAAAAAACCAAACAGGATCTTAGGCACTCAGTGAAGGGAATGGTGAGCAAAGTCCACCCTCCAGCTGCTTCCTACCCTTTCCAGCTACGTGCCCTGCAGAGGGTTCCCTCCTTTCTTCACTCTCTCCATTTACCCTACCAGCAACCATCTGGCCTCCACCACGCCTTGCATTCACCAAAACTGTCCCGTGGGACTCTGCAGACACCAGGACAAAAGGTTTGTAAGCCTATTGAGAAGCAAGATGAAGAACAGCATGAGAGAAAGTTGAGCTGATTTAGGAAGTCATAGAAGAACCTAAACAAGGGAGTTGAAGGAAGTTTGCAGGCAAATCTGTCTACAGGTTTTGAAACTGGACACTTCAGTTGTTTAATGAGAATAAAAATGATGCTTTCCACACACAGTGAAGATCCATTTTGGCATGCTGTGTGTTCATTTGACTGAAAAAGGCTGTGCCAGCTGCTGTGAACGTGTTACAGCTCATAGCTCTTGTGACCACACACAAACTTCTGCTGGGGGTCAGACAGCCTTAGAACAATACCTTTGACATGGCAACCTTCTAGACAGCACACAGCACGGGATATTTTTTTCTTTAGAGGAGTACAGGGAGGACAGAAAAATGACAGCTGTGTTTTTAAAAAGAAGGAAGGACAGTTGCTGCAATCAGATTAAAAGCGAAGTCTCTTTCCCTCCAACAACCCCCAGTGGAAGATGAGCTTGCATTGTGCTGCAGGCAGAAGCTGCACCTCTTACAGCATCTGGAGAGACCCTGGATGGAAGGAGAGAGGCTTTTATCAGACAGAGATACCTGCTGTACAGCTTTTTGTACAAGTCTACATTCCCAGCACTCGTGTTCAGCTTCATGTAGCTCTTAAAGCTGACTTCAGGCACTACCCCACGGCTGTAGAAATAGGTGTCTCTGCAAAACAGAAAGTCCACCATGAAACCCAGCAGTAGTTTCAGTTTTCAAACAAGTGACAACAATGAGCTGTGCCAAGCTAGAGCTTCTGACATGACAACAGCAGAAATACTTATTTTTGCTTTTACATTTTACAAATTTTATTTTTATTTTTACAGAGCCCTGTTGGTGCAGCCCAGCCAGAGCCTCAGATTCTTTAAATGTTTGTCCAGTTCCACTTCCCACCAGCCACCAGGTTAAAATAATATTTCTATCTGATATGTATGTGATATGTATGCACCTCGTGTAACAGGGCAAGGTGAAGAGATGCCTTTGCCATTTTCACAGCAGAGTCTCAGACACATTAAAAATGGCAAGAGGGGGATTTTAACCTCTCTGTGTCTCAGCAAAGGCTGACAGAGGTTGGACTTACACGCTGTAGCCCATGTCTTTGCATGCAACCTTCCCATAGCTGTCATTCCAGTCATCTTGGCAAACAGGATACCAGGATTTGCTGACAGGTGAATAAACTTGCAAGATAAAATTTGGTCCAAAAAGTCTAACTGCCAGAAAAGGAAGGAAGGGAAAAAGAAAAAAAAAAGAAATCAAGAACACCACACACTGATATTACTGCTTTCTCTGCTTGAAAGTAGTTACCCATAATATCTACTTCATGTATGAGCTGGTGTTAATTTAATGCTGCCTTCTACTCAGATTCTGAGTAAATATCCAGTAGACAGAAAAATGGTGATGGCTTACTTCTTTCCATGTAAGGCAATTTAAAAGAACTACCAGCTTTGAAATGCAAGTGTACAAGATAGGGTTCATCCTTTCATTTCAGCTTTTATGCTCAAAATTCTCTTTTATATTCTACCACTGAGGACTTCAATAGTCAAAATTTTCTTATCCTTTCTCTATGCCACCATATATTTCTTAATATATCACATACTGTGTAAAAATAATATATGATCTATTGAAAAATACATTACATCATATCTTAATACACCAAATTTCCTCAGAGAAGCGCTTTGTAGAGCAAGAATGTAACCAGGAGCAATTAGCTCTGACATTCCACATCCCATTAGGTATTTGCTTGCACAAAAATTTAATAAAAAGTAGTTCAAGCGAAAGAACAGATTGAAACAAGCTTCCCCAAGAACCCATTATTCAACCAAATGGAGTGGAACAGCTGCCAGCAAATGCTAACCCTGCATGAGAATGCACTGAATAAAAGTTTACAGGGGGAATTGAGAGCACAGCTGGAGTTTTCCAGTGTGGCAGCGGCACAATACAAGATGCCAAACCTCTGGAATGGACAAGTCAGTGATGTTTCCACCGTCTACCTTCAGCTCTGCACTAAAGCTTCCCTTGGCATCTTTTCAGATCATGCAATGATCAGGCCAGGCTTTCTTACACAGATGAGTTATGAAGTACTTGAAGGACTAAGGGGAGAACAAGGAATGCAAAATACATGGAAAAGGACAAGCCTGACTGAAGACCACCAGGTTTAAGTTATCACCTGAGGCTTACTGAGAAGTCACCACTGACTGTTCCTTCCAGAGACAATGCTGGATCCACTTCTGCACAGACCCCTCTCAAATTAAAAGGTAACATTTAAAAAACTGACTCCAAGTCAAGGCAGCTCAAACCCCTGAGCCAGGCATTTTATTTCAGCCTTTCAACCAGGCTGGAAACAACATCTGTATATAATATAGATATATATCTATATATAACACTCACACAACCTAAACCATTTTAAAGATGGACCTTGGGCTAAAACAGCCTTGTTGCAACTTAAGCAAGCTGTGGAGAAGGCAATTTGCTGCCAGGCTCCTGCAGCTGCTGCAGGTCTTTCCCCCCAGCCCTTGGCTGCTGTCACTCACCACAGCGCGTCTCGTCCTCCCCGTTGGGGCAGTCGCTGACTCCATCACACCACTGGGAGGGGGGCATGCACACCCCCGAAGATCCACACTCTATCAGGGAGCTCAGACAGTGGTTTTCTACTGCAGGGACAGAGAGACACAGCCACGAGGCTGCACATCAGCCCAGCTCACGAGGAGTTTCCCACTTTGATGGAGCAAAACGTCGGAAGAGGCTCCGAAACCCGGAGGTGGGAGGGAACCCAGCCTGCCACAGCAGGAGATGGATTCCTCTGTCCTTTGCATCAAGGCACTGATGCAGCTGATTGGATTTTGGCCACTGGCCTCCCCTGAATGATCAGGCACCATTAGGTTCTCAGAAAGGAGTCAGCTTTGCACTGGCAAAGCATTAACACTTGGAAAAGGAGGAGGAGAGTGAGTGCCTCACTCAATTATGCACTTTAGCTGTCATTTAAAACAAGATCACTCTCACCCTGCTTAAAACAAAACAAGTCAAGAAAACACCCCTAAGAACACAAAGTGTCATCCAAATAACTCCAAATTGACTCCCTTAAAATAACAGAATAGTTTGGAAGGCGTCTTTAAACACTGTTTTAGTCCAACCCCAATGCAATGAGCAGGGACATCTTCCACTAGATCTCTCTTCCTCTTTTCCTGCACAGAACAGAAAGAAGAGGCTACTAAAACCAGCAAATTGGATTTAGTTTCCTGCTTTTTTAGCAAAGCAGCTTTCATTGAAAGGGAAATTAACACAGCACGGGGCAAACTTCACCTAAGCTGAACAGAGTTGGTCCAGCCCTGCTTCAGAGCTCAGTCACCCCAGCTGGGGATCATTTCCAAGGCAAACATCCATGGTTCAACTCACAGTGCTGAGACAGGCTGGGCTCATGCAAAGTTTGCACCAAAGCCCCACAGAAACAAATGAATGCAAATGATTTCTGCTGCAAGAGAAATCCCATTTTACCAAAACAAAACACACCTTGAGCATTTACACTCTTGCAGTTAAGGTTTACACATTTATTGCAATCCCCTCCCTTCACTCGAAATTAAGTGAAGCTCAAATTTGGAAAGTAACAGCACCATTAAAAAGAAAGAACAACAAAAAACCTCAAAAAAAAAAAAAACAAAAAAAACACCCAAACCAAAAAAAAAAAGCCCAAAACAAAAAAAAAAAAGCCCAAAAACCCAACCCACAAACAAAACTGAGCCATTAGGAAGCAACATTAGTTCATCTCTTGGAAGATAAGGAACAAAGACTGCCCTGTCCTTAATTCAGCATAAAACATAAGATGAGAATGGATATTTCTAACTTTAAGAGCTTAATACAGCTTTTCTTTCAAAACAAAACAAAACAAAATAAAACAAACAAACAAACAAAAACAAAAACCAAACTTACCAAAATACCAGATGAAGAAGGCAGCAATTGCACAACAAATTACTATTAATATAGATAATAAAATTATTATGGTTTTCCTTAGACCTGAAATGAAAGCAAGGGGGGAAAGAGAAATTAGGTTCACAAATAAGGTAATTTTCACCCACCAACACTAATTATTTGCCATTAAAATCGGACATTTTTAGCCAGACTTTTCTCCATTCCACCACCCTTCCTCCAAAACAGGTTTTTGCACCTGTAACAGCACCCCAGCCAGCTGTCACTTCTTCATCCACAGTGAAGTTACTCCATCAATGCACAACTTGGAAGGGAAGGTGCCATTCCTTTGTTATCCCCCTTTTGACACATCTCAGGCCCGAAATCAGAAGAAATCCCCCCAAAAACTTACTGGCTGCACACGTTCTCCTGGCTGGGGGGGCTACTGGCCGGGTGGACTGGTGGGTGACAACCCTGGGGACGTAGCTTGGCACGGAGGGGGCGTTTGTGGAGAAGAGCTGTGGGTAGGGGGTAGCACCTGGTGCCTGCCTGGCAGCGTAGGCAGGCTCTGGCTGAAAGCCCCTGTTCTCGTAGTATGGCGGTGGAGCCTGGGGGGACACGTGGGGAGGAGGGGGACAGGAGAAAGTGAGAAACAAGGCTGCAATCAGGACAAAAATTTCAGAGCCCTGCCCCCTAAAATATACCCCCGTAACACTCACTGGTGACTCCAGATTACACAGACAGAGAGGTTCACAGAACATGCCTAAAACCTCACGTTTTGCATAAAAAAATAATGCTGGGAAACCTCTGACAAGTTCAGTTTCCTGCCCCATAGCAACCCAGCCTAGGAAGGATCCTTGAGCCCAGCCCTCCCCGAGCTGTTTGCACAAATGCTCGCCCTGGAAGGTCTGACAGGGTAGAAATAAACAGCAAGGACAGCTGTGGGCAGCAGCATCACAGAAAGAAATGCTGACAAGTGACAGCCTTTGTCCAGGTCCAGGATAAATGCTTACTGCCCCATTTCGTGCTGTGACACCTAAGCCATTTCTGACACAATATTTTCCCCACATGTTGGGGAATATTTATCCTGGAAGAGCTTTAAGAACTAGGTAGAAGCCTTTCTAACCTGTCCCACCAAAACAAGCTTAAATGAATCAAAAGTGTATGCTCAAAAGCATAAATCTCTCCTAAAAGTATCTGAGCACTTGAAATGTTGGTTGGTTCAAGCCTCTTACACCTGCCTCACAGCATCTTTTTGCCAAAAAAGAAGCAAATATTCCATGTTTTAAAAGACTTATTAATCAGGACATCACTCAATGGGCTGTCATGTGTAAAGAAATAAAGTCATATTAAAAGAAAAAAAAAAAAAAGAGTGGAATATTGTGAATATTTTATTTACTTACTAGAGTAGAGGTCATTTTTCCTTTGTCAACAGTACAGAAACAATTCAAGTGTTGGGGAGCAAAGTGTGAACCTATTAAAAAAAAAAAAAAAAAAAAGAAAACAATAACAACTGGAGGCTTTGTCCAGCTTTCTTGCCAGTTTTCCCTTTGGAAAAAGGCCAAATTTTCAGAGGGGAGAAATAAAACAGATGAAAAAAGAAGCCCCAAACCAAGCGGAAGTATTTGAAGAGAGGGTACAAATTAAGGTGCAGCATGAAATCAGATCCCAGCAGCCTCTCAATGCAAGCCTGAGGATTATACAGTGGCAACTATTCATTAGCACGAGGGCAGCACAAACTGAGAAGGTCAAGTCAGTGCTCACTCTCAGCGACACAACAAGAGCCAGAGAACACCCTGGCAGGGACCCACGCGGTGTCAGTGCCACGTCCAGCTCCTCCTGCCTCCCTCAACACTTGCTCATGTGTCTCTCTGAGGTTTATGGCACAGAAAGCAGCACATGAGGAAATACAAATTTAACCAATTCGTGATTACAGCACAACCTGCAGCACCCACAGGCCACTTTTTTGTGGCTCTTACGTGTTCCGAACTGTTGTTTTCTTGGCTGTGTGTCACAGCCACCTCACCTTTTCTGGTGAAAAGCAGGGAGAGGAGCACGGCAGGAGAACTGTGCCACAGCAATATGAAAGTTTTGCAAACAGGGTAGAAGAGAGGAGCTGCACCCAACGTTTCAAGCATCCAGCAGTTTATTTTAAAGTTAAACGTTAACGTTGAGCAAAACCACTGATTGCCACAGACACAAGAAACTCAAAATGTTTGCTGGTGCAGGTCTGAAACAGGCAGTTACACACCTCCACAAGCAATCATTCTAATAAATACTGCTATCTACTGAGTCCTCTCATGTTACTCTACAAGAAAAAAAGCCTAGAGAGTGCCTCAGTCCTGCACTGAGAAATACCTCTCCCTACCTTGCAGAGCAAAACCCAGCACAGACACTGCAGCTGTGTAAAGACACAGCATAATTCAGCCCAAAGTAATAGGTTATTTTTTAGAATCTCTACCAAGGCATCATCTCGCCCAAAACTGAACTGCAAATGTCTCTGAAGCAGATTTCTCTCAGCACCTCGAGCGTGCCAATGCTTTGTGACAGCTCAGGAAGGCCCATGCTGGTATTTGCTTATCAGCTCTACCAAAAAGGTGTAAATAATGCACCATTGAACTTATTTGTGTGGCAGACAGGTGAGAAACGAGCCTTACTCCTACTTACTGAAAGTCCATCAGACTGGTGACTAAGGCTCCAGGATTTCTGCTTGGCTTTATGTCCCATCCATCCTTGCCCAGCTCTTCACAGCAGTCAGGGAGCGCAGCTCTGCCCAGACTTAGGGACAAATAGGTGACAGGAGGGTATTTATGTTCCTTGTTCTCTGGAAAGGAGAGGGAAAAAAGGGTTAGGAAGTTTATTGGTACCAGACAGAAGTGGTGATTCTGAGGTAAGTCAACAGGTACTATGATCAAAAAAATCCCAAATATTTTTTTTACATTACCATTTGAAAAGCTTTGCAAATTAGCAGGGAAGAATGTTCCTAACTCTTTTTTGGGAGTTTCTGGGAGTGGTTTTGGTTTGGTTTTTTTCCCAAATGAACTGAGGAAAAAACACTACTCTTGCTTAGCTGGTTTTCAACCATCACTCTCAATTTAGCTCTTGTTCATCAATTTCCCACCCAGCTTCTGATTAATAACAGTTTCCCTGTTATAAAATACAGGAACTCGTGGGTAAATACAGATTTCCATGGTATTACATATACACATTTGCCAGTGTTTTAAAAACACATGAAACCAAAACCACTGAACTCCAGTTAGTTTTGCAAATGTTTAAGGCAAAAATCAATCTGTAGCATCCAATTATGATATAATCTGGTTTTCCTCAGGACACATCACTCCCACACTTCAAAGTGTTTTACAAACACATCAAGGGAACTGCAACAACCTCTCAGATAAGGAAGCTGGGTCATGGAGAACCAAACTGACCTGTTAAACACTCCCCATCCCAACAACTGGAGAGCTGGAAGGGACTGGTCTGCCTTATCTCAGTCCAATCTTTGGCCTCTAACTCGCCTCACACACCAGGCAAATTTAAATTGACTATTTAAAAGTATTATAAACCTAATCTGATGATGCAGAAGAGCTCAGTGGGAATGCACAACTGTCCTTCCCTCTCACTGCCATCACTCCTCTTGATGTTTGCTGAGTTATTATGTCACTTTACTGAAAAAAACCAAACTTCAGGAGACCTTTAAAGTGAGTTGGACACCTTTAAAATCAGTTTCCAGGCCAGGGAACTGGGATGGAGCTCTCCACCAGAGCAGGCTTCAAGGGGTCACAGGGTACCAGAGGCTTGAGGCTTGGCTTGCTAGCACCTTCCAGCTCTGGAAAAGTGCACCCAAATAATGAAAGAGACCCATCAGTCCTATGCAATCGAGCCCCAGAATTTCAAAAACTCCAGTATGGATGGAGCAGAACCAGTATTTAAACCTCCAGCAACACAGAAGTTCCAACACTGAGTGTGTTTTTCTTACATAGCTCAAAATACTGGAATAAAGCCACTGTTTCTAATGACAGGAGAGACAAAGAGTAAAAAGCCACCACAGTTCAGTGATGAATAAAGCAAAATGTGTTGCCTCAGAGCTGGCAGCTGTTTCTTGCAGTGTCTGAGCTCTTTCTCACCTAAGACTTAGGAGTGTTAATATTAACAGTATGTCATGGGTCATTAAGATTAAAGAAATACATCACTGCTTCCAGTAAATTTGTCAAAAATGAAAACAAAAAAGGAACACAGCCAAACAACAACACAAAAATCAAAAATATTAGATTAATTCAAAACAAATTCAATCCAATAGGTTTTTGGTTGTTTTTAATTTTTTTTGTTTGTTTTTCTATAGATTTCTGCAGTTCAGACCTTTAAGTAAAAGTTGCAGCAGAGTTGGTCTGTACTTCTATTGATAATGTCTTATTTAATAAAATGGATTATTTAATAAAAATAAAATTTAAAATGGACTTTCCAGACTCTCAGCCCTCCAAAGGCTTGTCCTGCTCCCTGCCACAGTGGCAGTCCCTCTGTGCCCTGGACAGGACAGCACCAAGCACAGAGTTGTGCTGCTCAGCTGTGCATGGTCCTCACCACCACGTGCTCCTAAACTCCTCACCGAATTTTGGTGCATTTTGGGCAAAAGCAAGACTCTGCTTTTCTCTCATGACAGCAGCATCAGCTCATGGTTCCCTCACTTCTGTGCCCTTTGCTGGCCAGGAACCAACATCCCAAAAAGACAACAATGAATGAAAGGCAGAGAAACCCCAAAGGTCTAAGCAGGATTTTGTTAATGACACCAGAGCTGCTGCCTTTTACCCTGGCTCTCCATGCAAGAAATAATGACAGCACTTCCTCAGCACACACCGTGCCATAATTGTTAATTGGTTTCCACAAGCTTTTGCACAGAGATCCCCATAGGCTGTTTCCATGCCCAGGTCAATAGGATGGAATAAGTACCTCCAGATACCCTAATTCAACACTGGGAATTCAGCTGGGCAAAGAAACCAGAGTTATATTGGCAACAGCTTGCTTCCTGCATTTACATATTGCTCCAATACAGGCTTTGTGCTGTTTCCTGAAACAGAAGCAGCATCAGCTGTTTGCTAAGCTCTGTGATAGTTACCAACAATTGAAAAACAACCCCAGAACCAAAAAACCAAACTCGTTCCTCACAGTCAGACCTACGTAAAAGCAACCACGTGTAAACAAGAAAGATGTAAAGAGGACAGAATGGTCAAAATCCAAATGAATGACGTCAAATTCATCTTCTAAAAGAGGAAGCATAAAAGCATCCAAACATTCTACATGAACCTAACACACTGAGTCACATCCAAAACATTCCCTGTACCAAGCAAACAAGCAGAGCAACAGAACTCATTGAGATAGCAAAGGAGCAATTTCAGTGCAAAGCTCAACCTTCAAGAAGGGCAAGCCAACAAATTATGGTGTTGAGGACTCTAGAAAGAAAATGTGATTTCATTTTCTTTTCATTCCCAATCGTTTTATGACCACCTAGAAGTTTCAGCAGCGTAACCATAAGCACAATATAACCCTGAGATGATGGTGTGGAGGAAAGGTTAGTGGGGCAATAAAATAAAAAAACAAAGAGGGAAAACAAGCAAAGAGGTGATTCCAGATTCATTTTCATGATTTTTTCACAGAGCAGTTTCACAGGACAGTTACTGCCTTGTCACCTGGACAAGAGGAAAGAAACACGGTCAAGATTCCTGTTCAAAAATCTGTTCTAAAAATTATCCTAACTGGCAAAAGAAATATAGAAAGGTTAAAAAAAATCCATTTATGAATGAGAAAGAAAAGGAGCTAAACAAGGTTTTTCATCTCATTTCATTAACAAGATTTCCTTGACACTTCTTCAGGAAGTGGCACTGAGTATTTTTATTGTGATGATTAAAGAAGAAGTGATTTTAATTTACTCCATTTATCCTCTGGCAGGGATCAAAGACAAACTGACTGAATGTCTCAAAGTCACCAAAATCAGGGTCCTGCAGTGTCCTGGCCTTTCAGCAAACCTTCTCAACAGAGGTGAGCTCTACTCAGCGTGCCAGTGCAGTAACATCACAGGTATTCCAGAGAACTACCTGAGACTATGCAAATATTTACATGAAAGGCTGCCACAAATAAACCCTCATCCTTCTCACAGCTCCTAAGAAATAGTTTTGAAGCAATTAGATTAGTTCCTAAAATACCATTATAGTGTACAACTACTTATCAAGAGGTGTTAAAAACCAGTGCCTCTTGATAAGCACTATCAGCAGCAGCTCAGTGAAGTCCACAGCAGTATTCCCAAGACCAGGAAACCGAGATTAATTCTACTTCCACTTGCAAAATAAAAAAGGAAGCATTAAATACCTCTGAGTGTAGCAGTCACATTTTAAAAAGTTACGGGATACCACACTCAAAATGCAAACAATCATCTATTATTATTATCATCTGTCTGAAAACAGACATTGACTTCAAACTCAGCCTTGTCACAAATTCATCATGTGCTTTGTTAGGATCAGTGGGGTGAGGAAGGAGGCTGAAATGCTCTTTTCTCATTTCACTGAGTGGATGGTGATTGGCACAAGACCCTATAAAAGCAGCCATTTCTGAAACAGAAAGGACCAAGAGCCCAGAAGAACCAGAGGCAGGAGATGGACAACAACAACTGCAAACCACAGCACCCACAAGCAGATCACAGGAGGAGCTGGAGGATGCAGCAACAGCCAGCTTGGCCTTTGGATTCTCACTTCCCCTACACCACATCCCAGGTTCTGCCATAGCATAAGCAAGCAACTTTCTGTCAGAAGAATGTTTGCTTATCATCTTCATATTTGATTATTGCCTTCTGGCAGTAAAATTCAAGTGTCTGCCTACGTCACTGAAAGTCTCTGGCAAGGAAATAAACCTCCCAAGAACACTTGTTTACCATATTTGAGCTGAAAATTAATATGGTGTGAATAAGGCAGCACTGGGTACCCACGCTGCAGGAAAATATTAACAAATCAGACTTATTTAGGTACTTGTCCAGGTCAGTGATTTTTAACCTGTGACCTACAGGCCCTGAGGAGCTGCAAATCACTTCTAAGAGGTCTATGGCAGATAAGAGTGAAAAGCAAATCTGCTGGCAGGAGGTTTGAATGCACCTCCACGGGGAGGCTCGTGTTGCCAGAACCAGGTTTCAGGATGGTTTTTTCAGGATTCACACATCAAAGCAGTGGGGGAAGCTCTGCTGCAGAGCACAGGCACCACTGAGCCACCACCGTGGCACTGGAGCTACTCAGTGTGGACCAGCCCTGCCCTGGCACAGGAGGAAAAACTCATATCTTCAGGACTGGCAACTCCTAGACAAGTATTTTGACCAGCATCCCAGAATAATGTGTTGCTTTGTTTTTCCATCAACATCCAGGAACATAGCTCCAACTTATTTCCAGTTTCAGGCTTGGCTGTCATGATAGATTTGCTCCAGACTGACTGTCCTTTGAACCAGTATAAATTTTAACAGTTTAAGAATGGAAGGAAGAAGGACAAAAAGGCACATGAAGCCCTACTTTGACTTCAAAATTTATCATAGTCCACCTGTCTTTTGGCTTTACATTTACACCTGTAGGTAAAAGCCACAACTTGCCATTTTCCCAGTTCACTGATCTATGCCACACACAATCTCCACCTCTTTCCCCACCTAATATTGCCTGAGATGATGCAAATAACCCAAGCTGCTTCCTTGGGCTCTTTCTAAAGCACTGGAGACATTAGTGTCACTTAAATCAGGATAAACAGGGCCACTTAGGACAAAGGCTCAGTGTGACAATGGTCCCTTAAATTCACAGCCACCCAGGAAGTTGAGGTTGAGATTCGAGGTCCAGGTGAGCAATGAATATAAAGCCACCTGTGGAGAGGTGTGGTTGGATTGATTTCAGCATGCAAAGCTTTGGCCCAGAAGTTTCAATGGTACAGCTCTTCCAAAAGTTACTCTTCCAAAAATCCCTTGACGAGCTGCGCCAACTTTCACCCGAAATGAGCGCTTTTGCAAAAAAAACTAAGACATTGGTACACACTGAAGAGGCCCCAGAGCTAAACGTTGTTCTGGTTTACTCTCTCTGCTCACTCAGTGACCTTGAGGAAGTTACCCAATCTTTTTACCCTTCATCACCAGGGCGAGAGATGGACAAGCTCCATCTGGAGCGGTGCGGGGTGGGCCGGGCTGGCTGAGCCCTCCGCACCTTCCCCGACCGCGGTGTCACCGAATCCAGAGCGCCCATCCACCTCCTTCCTCCACTCCCCCGGCTTCCCCATCACCTCCTCTCTGTGCATTCGGCTCCCGGCTTCCCCATCCACCTCCTCCGTGCGCCTTTGGCTCCCGGCTTCCCTTACACCCCGGCCCGAGGGAAGCGCAACTTTATCGCGCTGCATCTCCCACTGGAGAAGCCGGGCTGCGGACAGGGGGGCGACCAGGGAAAGCAGAGGGGAACAGGGCGAGCGATGTCCCCTCCTGGTTCTCAACCATCCGGCGCCTCCTGCACCGCGGGACGGGGGTTCCCAGACACCGCCGCGGTGCCTCCGCATCCCCCCGGAGCACAGCCGAAGTTCTTTAGTTAAAAACCAGCAGGCGCAGCTCGCAGCGGCCGGGATGGCGATTCCCACCCAGGTTCCCGAGGGGAAGGGGCCGCGGGCGGGGAGAGCAGCGCTTACCTGGGGCTGCGGGAGCGGCAGGGCTCGGGAGGGGATGGAGGGCGGCGCAGGGAGCCGGGAGCGGGCGGCGCGGCCGGGGAGGAGTCACGGTGCGGGGCAGGGGCAGGTGCCCGCAGGTGGATGCGCCGCCCGGCCCCTTCCTCCCTTCCTTCCTCCCTCCAGGGCGGGCGGGACCCGGCGCTGCCCTCCCCGAGGGACACGGATGGCTCTCCCCTGTCCTGTCCCAGCCCGGGGATCCCTCTCCCCGTGCCCCCCGCCTTCCTCCTCTTCCCGGGGGGATGTGCGAAGCCAACGAGGCGGACGGGAGCGAAGGGAGCCCGGCGAGGGGGAGGCGGTGGCTGCGCCCCCTGCCCTGTAAAACCCCCGGGTCTGGCTCTCGCTGCTCCAGCCCCGTGTGCTGTGGCTGTAGCTGTGGCTGTGCCCTGTGTTTTGAACTCGCCCGTCGATCCCCACTGGCCTCCGTTTCAGGGTGTTGCAGGCAAATACGGAGTCACAGCACTTCCCTGAACAGGGCAGGTCAGCACCTGATAAAGATTGCTCGTAAAATACCGGCCAGGACAAATGACTTCCGTTTGCTCTGGACTTTTTTAGGGTCATTTAATAACGGGGCACGCTGGAAAATTTCTGCTATCTCAATGGTCGCGTTACTTAGAACGCTCTGGTGATCTGTGGTGCCTCCTGCAAGGCAGACCTACACTGAGGGTGGGGTTTTCGCTGCCAAAGCTGAGCTTCACAGCAAAAATAATCTTAAAAAATATTCCACTCACATCCTCAAACTTCAGAGTAGTACTGGAAAAGTAAGTCGGCAAATGAAGAAATTCCACTCACTGTTAATAAGAGCTCTGATTTAGCTGCAATATTGCCGCATGCTATGCTTAATATCTCTGTGTGGAGACGGCAGATAAGGCAAAGTACACAAGTTTGGCATGCAAGTGTCTGGAGTTTGTTTATATTTCCAAATGCATATCAAGGAATTATATCAAGCACACCGAGATTGTACCTTCAGTGTTTTTCCAGCTCTATGTGTTTATTCAGAGAGAACTATGAATCCTCAGACCTATCGGTACAAAACATAAGGAATATTGTCTAAACATCTTTAGATTAGGTTTTTCAGCTGCACCATTTTGGGGGCTACTTCTGCTCCTGAGCTCCTAAAAGGAACCAGGGAAATTCAGTAGTTTTCCAGTACGGATTAATTTGCAGGAATTTGATCTCAAATTTCATCTGAAGCAAAAGGTAAAATCATCCCAAGACACAACCAAAACACTGCAGTGTCACCTTCTGGGGTTCTCTACGATGCCCACCTCTGTGGTATCTCCTTGCCTTTAATCTACAGCAATAGATGGCCTTCAGAGCTTAGAGATGTTTTAGGTTTGAAGCCCGCTGCCTGGTCATAAGATTTCCCTGTTAAGTTTCCTTCCCAAAAAGTAGGGAAATGGCCCTGCAAATTGTTACTTGGTATCATGGCCACAAGAAAAAATCCCTCAATATCTGTTCAGTTCTACAGGAGAAGATGGACATTTCTCTTCTTTGGAAATCCACGTATTTTTTTCTTTAAAAGTCATTTGAAGATTATGTACTCCTGACTGATGGTGTCTCATTCCTCTCTCAAGACATAGACTAATAACTTATAATTCAAAACTGTATTTCTTTTGAGTTTAGAATATCCAGGGGCTCAGTTCGGATTTCTCCAAATGTCTTGCACGATGGCTACAGATAAGGAGAGCGTTATAAAAAATACAGGCTGGTTCCTGTCGGTGTGTAGGTAGCCACTTGCAAGGTATGACATCAATTCAGGTGTCCCAAGGCAGAACTGAGCAGAAGGGCACGGCAGCAGGTAACAAATGCGCTGTGCTGCTCTGCCAGGGGAGTTTAAACCCTTTTAAACCCGGCGTGGCTTTGTGCGCTAGGAAACAACACCAGAGCTGCTGTGGGGAGACATCCAGGGCAGCTCGGGTAAAATGAATGGAGCTCTGCTCAGTTACAGCCTTGAAGATCTGGGAGTTCGCCAGCAGCTCGCTGATTACCTCTGTTAACACCTTTTCTTCTCGGAGAGGGCTGAGCTGGTCAGTGAACAGCATTCCCACCCTCCTTCCCCCAGTTATTCCCTCTCTCCTGGCTGGGACCTGGCTCTCTAAAGGGCCATGCAGGGCTCTAGAGTAGTAAAAGCTGCTTTTTTTTTTTTTTTTTCCCCTTGGTTTTTTTTCCAGCCTGGGTTAATATTCCCCGAGGTTAACTCAGCTCGCTACCAAAGGTCAGAGGAACGGGAGAGCCGGAGCGGCGGCGCTGGGGAGGGGGTCAGTGCCTGCTCTTGGCAGCAGAAGCTGCCTGGTCTGTTCAGCTTGTCCTCCCTGGCCGAGGGCTGAGCTCCTGGCCCTGTTATCTCACCCGAAATATCTCCCTGAGAGTGTAATTGTGCTTTAGATCGTGCAGAGCTGGCTTTGGCGGAGCGGGATGCGGAGCATTCGTTTTATTAACGGGTTATAAACAAGCTCTAAAGGAGAGAGAGCAGGGCAGGGTTCGGTCTTTCCGAGTGGCTGCGTGTTTTGGGAGGAGCAGGCAGTGTCTGCTGGAGAGGGATGAGCTCTTGCTGGGCAGCCCAAAGGTTACTGCCCAGAATTCAGGGCGTGGAGAGCTTCAATATGACCCAACAATTTCTCCAAATCCCTTTATCACACTTGAATATGAAGAAGTTCAACCTTATTGATAATACAAGTTATTATTAAAGTAAATGTTTAGCAAACCACTTCCTCCTCTGTATTTCTGCAGCAAAACAATGTTTGGATGTATTCTTTTGGTTCTTTACAGGCAGGCAAGTTAATCTTTCCTCAGACTAAGCATCTGAATAAATAAACTGATGAAGAAACTGCTCTTTTTAGGTGTCTGGCATCACTTACATTGTACATCCCACCACGGGAGACCTTTGCCTTCCTATGGCTCCTCCTCAGCCCTGTTCTATAAGGTAGCTCTGCCCACCCAGCTATAGAATCATAGACTATTCAGAGTTGGAAGAGACATCAGGATCATCAAGTCCAGCTCCTGGCCCTGCACAGATACCCCAAAAATCCCATCCTGTCCCTGGGAGTGTTGTCCAAATTCTTCTGGAGCTCTGGCAACCTTGGGGCCGTGTCCATTCCCTGGGAAGCCTGGGCAGTGTCCCAACAACCTCTGGGGGAAGAACCTTTTCCTAAAATCCAACCTGAATCTCCAGACTCAGCTCCATGATGTTTCACTGGTCACGAGAGTGAAGAGATTGGTACCTGCCCCTCCGTTTCCCAAGACCACAGTGAGGTCATTTGTCATAAGTCCCTTTGTTTCTGCGGGCACTTTGTCAACACAGCTCATTTCCCACTCAGTTAATGCCCAACTTGCCATGTGCTCCCTTGCTTTGTGACTTCTGCCCGTGTTTCACGTGTCTAATCAAAACTCTGGGGGAGTGGGAGATAAAGTCTCCCTAAATCCAAACATCCGAGTGCTTATTCCAGACACTCAGGGTGAGCTTGCCCTTGACACTTTGGGATTACAGCAAAAGACTTCCTTTTACCATTCCAACAGAACTACAATTAGAGCCATTTCCAGGGAATTTCGGTGCTAAAACCCACAACTGGGGAAAAAAAACCTCACCAATGTTCAAATGGTGGTGTCCTCTATGCATTTTTTCTTCCCTTCATTCCCATGAAAAATCTCTGTGGTTAACAGAAACTACAGGTACCCACTCACCCATAAAACTACACCAAACCTGGGAACATAATTAGTCATTTAATAACTAAGCTTAAACTCAATGTATGTTGACTTTGGAAGTACATTTGCATCTGGCTGGTATTGCCATGAGCACACACATAAATCTACCTGCTGCAGGTATACTTGAAAATCAAGATAAATGGGCAGAGGTCTTCAAATATAATCCTTTTTATTATTATTCTAAGTGTTGAATGAAGCAGAAGGTGGTCCTTTGTTAGGGTATTAACTAAATATGCTGGAAAAACACAACTCCTTAAACCAATTACCCCTGTTATCTGGGAAGCAGGAGAGGGTCTCACAGGCCTGCAGATTAGAAAGGTGTGTCCTTGTGAACATTCTCACTTCTTTTCCTCCCTTTCATTAAACATTTTAAGAGTCTGAAGCCCCACACAGATGGAAAGCCAAAAAATTGCCCAGACTCTTCTTAGTTCTCAATTTTTTTTTCTTTTGTCCTCCCAATTCAGTTTTCTGGTAAAGAGGCAAAGTCTCAGAGTTACAAAATCAAATTCTTTGCTGTCTCTCAGAGGGAAGACAGGAATAATAAGTGACCTTCAGTTCAGGTGCATGTTGTTTCAATGGGTTTCTCCTCTGTTATTGTATAACAAGGGAGAATAAAAATTCAAATCCTTGCTCTTTGTTGGATTTTTCTGGGTTTATCATGCAAATACAGCTGCATTTTCCCATATCAGAAAAGAATTTGACCTACAAATTTGACCTCCTATCCACATTGAAATAACCCTGCTCTTGTGGCACAGAAATGGAATAACAACTTTCAATTATTGTATGATTTTTTCCTGACACTTGGGACTTTTTTATTTCCACTCACTGATTTGGTAGTTTAGCTTTGTCTTGCACTTGTAGCACAAAGCAGCCATAAATCCAAGCTGCTCAGCCAATTAAGCCAGGTTTTAGTTACTCATATGCCAGCCTGGTCTGAAGCAACTACAACGCACCAGTTAATCTGAGTTTCGATGCAGAATGATCTCACTGTTCTCATAAAAAGAAATGATAAAAATGCATTTTAACTTGCCATTTTAAAATGCTTTACTTGTAAAAGAAAAACGACTCAGTTCATATGTGATTGGCTTCAAACAACCACTGAAAGAACTGTGTTTCAGTAGAAATTAGAATCAAATACATTTAGTCTTTCGGACGCATACAGAAAAACACTGATTGGTAAAATAAAAAGAAACAAAGAACAATAAATCTTAAAATAAGATTTTTTTTTCTGAATTAGAAACAAAAAAATACGATTTTGATGTAATTTTGGACAAAACTAACATTGATTTAATGGAGCCAGATTTTCTCAACTGATCATTTAGGTATAAAAAGTTTTTAAAATGTTAACTGTTAACCACACCATCTCACATTTTTTAAAAAACCCTCATTTTCTATAGTTCCAGAAAGACCAGTGTTTTTCATTTATTTGATAATAATTCTATGCTAGAGAGGTAAGAAAAAATGAACAAGACCTTTTGAACAGCTGAATTTTCTGAATACCTGCATGAGATAGCCAGAGATAAATCCCATCCGAAAAGAATTGCCTTTTGTTTGTCAGAATAATAAAGAGAAGGGGGATTTTTTTTTCACTTTCCATCCTAGTTCAGCTCCAGATTTGCTGTATAACTTCAGTGAATTTGTTTCCATCTGCCTGCATTTCCAGCTCTGCAAAAGGGAATTAAAGGCATGGAATGTCAGGGAGAGAACAGATATATTGACATTTAACCAAATATTTGTAAAAGTGCTTGGAGACTTGTTGATTAACCTGTTATAAAAGGGTAACAATAAAGTGTCCTCTTTATATTTACCTGCAGCTAGATGAGCTTTTATGGCCTGTTCCTGCATCAGGTATAACAGTACTTGATTTTATCAACAATTGGACATTGTTTTAATTCCGTGATAAACAGAGCAGATGAAGTCAGAAACCTGTAAATCCCTGATTGGTCACCAACAAAACACTGATCCACTTCATTGGATCAGGCAGGTTATAAAGGAGGAAAAATGCAGCTCAGTTTCATCTGTTCAAATTCTTCAGCAAGCCAGAAACTCACTTAGGACAAAAAATATATCTAATTGTGATTATGAGAAAGTGCTGCTTGCATCTGCAGTTTTCAGGGAGCTGTGCTTTCCATGGAAGCAGCCAAATGTGTTGTCCATAGCTTTTGACAAGACAATTTTGTTTGTGACTAATGCAGGATTTTACACTCTGATTCCAATACATTAAATTATTTCACTTTACCTTTTTTATTTTAACTGAAGTGGCTCAAGGAAACACTACTTGCACTATGAATGTAATTTCAGTTACTGGAAGAAGGATGATTTCAGGAATTATTTCTGAATCACAGCCACCACTCTTCCATGTCTTGGTAAAAAAATTATTAACCTATAGTGGGATCTCACACACTCGTCACTCTTGCTGCATTTTCTTCGTTAATGACTAAAATATGTCTTACGTCATCAGTCTTAATTTAGGTCTGACTCTCTCTCTATTTTGGTTCAGTGACTGCTTTAATTCCTTAAGAAAGAATTTTTTTGCTTGCCTGCTGTCTGTGGAAAGAAGCCTTGTGTTTGAAGGCACAAATAAAGCCAAAATACTTCTTATCTTTAGAAAAGGTGGCACAAGAAAACAAATCCTTTCTGGTCAACAACAAGAGCTGTGGCATTCCAGTTTTCCTCTAAGAGATGCAAGATTGATGCTTTAATTCAACCTCTACCTAATCATCAACACTTTGTAATTAAGCAAATAAATTTTCTGAGAGGAAATTCCTGTGCTAGGATAACCAAATTGATTACCAGTTTTTTCTCTGGATTTCTGTATCTATTTTGTTATCAAAACCCAACCACATTGGAAGTGATCAAAGCTTCATATGAAGCTAAAAGAAGTTAGCTGGAAGTGTTTGTTTTCTCTGGGATTGGTTGGACATTGATCATCAGATTCCTGTACGAGCACCTGGTGAGTAATTTTCAGAAGGTAATTTGAGCCCATCCTGGGGAAGGAGCACGAGCTGGCTGATACGAGTTTCTGCTGGTGATGGACCTGTTTTCTTAAATATTTCTGTGTGGAAAACAGCAACAGTCCTCATAAATACCAGCTAGGGCTGGCATCTGCACTGCTGCTGTACATGAAACTGCTCAAAGGGCAGGTGCAATAAAAACCACTCAACAACATTGCATGGGCACTGTAGAAAATTACCTTAAGAAAGGAATATTTCCATAAATATTCAAAGCTGACAAAGCCTGTGCTTTAGATCTTAACATTATACCACTACCACTAACTGATCAGGTCAGTCTTTGCAAAATACTGATTATCTTGCTGTCTGTGTGGGCAGGTTTTGAAGGAAAAAAATTAAAGAATGGATGGCATAAATAATGTCAGGTAACTGAAGCTGACTAACTGATAATTAATTTTATAAATATGTGTCTGTGGTTGGGGATTTCATTTCATTTAATTTCATTTTATTTTTATTTTATTTTATTTTATTTTATTTTATTTTATTTTTATTTTTATTTTGCCACTTTTTTTTTTTTTGCTGTTACATTGCTGCCTAACAGATAATGAGTATCTGAACCAACTGGGTTGTATTTCTTGTGGGGCAGTTGTATTGCCATTCCCTGCGTTATTTTTTAAAGTTGACTTCAAGATCATCCTCCCCTATCTGATTTTGAGGAAGGCAAAGTATGATTTCTTTTTTAAATTTTCCTTTATTTTGCCCCTTTATTTATGGCTCTGGTTTTGTAATTTCTGCTCGTGTCTGTGTACACGTGGCAACTGTTAATATTAACTGTACAGTAATTAAATCATTACCGTGTTTTATTTTTCTCTGCCCTTGTTGTATCTCCAAGACAAAACGATCCTCTGCCCCTGTTCCCATGGATTTAGTTCTACTGAACTGCTCCAGCCGGATAAAGAGGATTTCCACACCTTTGAACACAGCTGCAAGGTGCCTCTTGCTCGAAAACAAGGAGTTCACCTCTTCTTGAACCGGCTGGAGTGGCAGGGAGAGTTTATAACCCCAGATTCCTGCTCAGGAGTGATGCAAGAGCTCAGTGCTTGTGTCCCCTGCACCTTCCCGAGCTCTCCAGGCCCATTCCCGATGGAGACTGGCTTATCAGGAGTGCCAAAGCTGGGAGGGTCAGCTGGTGAACACAGTTCAGACCTTGGAAAATAATAATTCCCAGGGTGTGGGTTGGACAACCCGAAAATCCCTCAAAGAGCAGCAGGACTGCCGAGGTGGACACCTCACCACAGTGCATGTTGTAGATGTTGGCAGCATTTGGGTGGGTTTTAGTGTATTTTTTCCTGCAGCTTATAAATACAAAATAACCCTCTTATTTAAAGTTATCCTATAAAGTCCGTGTCTCTTGATACCAGTCAGATTGGTTGGAAAAGCCTTGTCAATACACAGTCTTTCAATACTGGACGACATTTAAAATAAGGACTGTGGGATTCCACGCGGAAAATACGATTTTCAGGGCATCCTTGCAGAGATCAGAGCTGCGACTCAGAGAGGAAGTTACCCTTTAAATGCTGGGAACAGTCAGAAAACCTTAAGGCAAAGAATTCACAGAATAGCCAGACTTTAGCATCCCATTAGATACCCCAGAAAGGCAGACTTGGAGCTAGCAATTCAGGAGAGTGCCTGTACTTCAGCCCTTGCATGATCCCTGTCTGAGAAGACTTGGAATTTTTGTCTTAGATATGCTAAAGGTGACAAATTAGCCCAGATGCCCACGAGTCATTTCATCAGCACAAGGTGATTGACCTTCAAACACGCAGAGTAAGTCACTAATGAAAGGATTTAAAGAAGGTCACTGTGTCTCCTGCATCCTGTGCACCCAGAGTCGGTCAATTTTATGTAATTCGAGTGCAACCAGTCCGCACTAATCCAAAAATTGCTGCAGCCTTGACTCTTACCTAGGTGGGAGATCGGGCTCCTTGTCAGGCTCTGAATGGGGCAAGAACAGCAGGTTTTGGCTGTGCTGGGATTTCATCCATTTGCATGTGAACAGGGAAGCCGAATGCCGGCGTTTCTGCATGGATTCATCGCCACCATCCTCAAAGAAGGAGCAGCAATAATCCCTTAACAGCTTCTTCAGGTGTTTTCCTTCAGAAAAGCAGGCTGGCAGAAATTATTTCAGCCAGCTGAGGTTAGCCTGCTTGTCTTGTGAGAGAGGGACAATCCTCTTGTCCTGGGGACATCCAGTGACCCAGTGCAGAAGGTGAGCAGCCCTGTGAAACACCCTTGAAATTATGTGTCTGTTCTTGTGGATGCTGTGTGCACAAAATACATCCAAAGCTAAAACTAAAAAGTGAAAATAGTGGGGTTACACCCGTAACACTGCTGCCTTTTTTCAGAGAGATGTCCCAATTGCTCTCCCATTGCCTGAATAAAAGGAAAGTGAACATTAGAGGAGAAGGTTAAGAAGAAAAACGTTGCATCTCTCTCAGAGGTGCCTAAAAGATTGAGTCTTGCTTAACAGCAGGAGCTTAGACACTTGCTTGGACACAGGTTGGTTTAAAACTTGCAATAAGGTAATTTTTTTGTATGGCTTTCAGAAAAAGGGTTACTGTGATACACAAAAATGGGTCTTGGTCAGCTCCAGAGAAAAGAGCATCAGGGCAGAGGATGCAAGACATGGGTCTTTAAGGGACAAAAAAAGAAAGTTGTGGCACCCTGATTTCACTCTGATGCTTTTGATGTTCTCTCTAGTGTTTTTCTTTCTGGTCAAATGTCCACAAGAACATTGATGCTTTCTTTAGGTTACACTCTACAACTGTCTGGAGCTGCCTCCTAAATGTGGGCATCCCCAGAAGTCCCTGGAAGGAACAATGTTCCAGAGAGGGCTGGAAATGCACTTTTAGTTATGCACTTTGAGTTATGCACTTTTGGTTACGAATAACACTCCAGTCCTCACAGCACATCCTGTTCTCAGGCCACTATTTCTGTCCCCTGGGAGCAGAGCAGTTGCAAATTACCTTCCATTGAGACTATTGTCTAGTGGGGTTATGGATCAGAAGCTTGATTTTCCCCCCTGGCTTTGGCATGGAGCACACAAAAGCCTCCTGGCTGAGCCACCCAGGGTGATTGGCTGCCATCCACAAGTTCTGGGCCAGCAGGGTGTTTTGGCTGAACCATAAAATATATGCTGGAATACATTTTTGAGGGGCACAGTGTATAGCAGTGGCACTACTGCTGCAAACCATGCTAGGAAGTGTCAGAGATTTTGATGGGATTCCCCCCCAGGAATGTCTGTCATTAACAAAAACAGACCTGTAATAGAAGTTTGCACCAAAGGGGATTCAGGCATATACAAAAGCTGGTGGGGAGGCCTGGCAGATCTGTAAAAAGCCTGGTTAACCAATGGAAGTGTGATGGAAGAGCTTGGAGTCAGGTGGATGTTAAACCTGAAATCAGGAGCTTTCCGCTACCCTCGCGTGGTCCATGTCAGGTTTATGTCAGCTCGAGGGTGTGCGTGTGAGTCAGCACAGGCAGGCAGCAAGAAGAACCAAAATAACCAACAATTCATGACGAAAACACAATTAATAAATTAATTTCCTTTACCTCTCTAACCAGGGGATCCCCAAAACACAGACACACATGAGGAGACACAGACATTGTTAAACTCATGCCCATGCCAGGGGATCTCTGCCCTGCTGTTTGCACAGGCTTATCAAGGGTTATTCCAGCTGCAAGGTCACTTGGGCTGATTTACGACCCTCCTCCAGTCTTCTGCTTTTTAACCCCTTCCTCCCACACTGAGCATAAAAGAACTCTGCCAAATATCTGATGTGTCCCATTGAAACCTTGCCTGGAAAAAGAAAACAGACGAGCTGTTCAGGGCTATAAATCCACGGCAAATCAAGAAGGAGCTGGTTCTCCTTCCTGGTGCACACAGAGCACTCACTGTACTCGTGTGAAACCTTTGCCAACGTTTTTATGGCTGCACCCAGGAAAGCTCTGAGACACACACTGTAAAGCCCCTGAAGCTTTTTGAGAATTATGTCCAGAAATTAAGAGCTGTGTTCAGTCTGAGAGCAAGCGTGGAGCTGGCATCCTCATTCATCCTTGGGCTTGCTTTTCCACGTTCTTCAATACCTTGTGCCAGTTTGACATTTACTCAGGCCTGACTTAAGGAGTTACTGAAATGCCTGGGAAAGCTCAGGTATGTTATGGTCCTTGTTTTAATTATGAGATTGTGTGATGTTCTCCTCACAGGTGCAGTTCAGCGTGCAGAGACCCACAGCTCTCCTGAAGGGAACACTCAAGCACAACCTGTTTTTTTTTCAAGGAGTTTTCTGGTTTAAAGCCCAGTTCCTCAGGATAAAGAAGTACATGCCTGTTTTTCCCCATGAACATTTATGGATGGTCCATCTCATGTCATGCTGCCTTTCAGAGCTGCAGTGCCAGACTCCATGGAGGATACCACTGCAAAAAAAAAATTTAAAAATACAGCTTTCAGGATCCTGGAGGAAAAAATTAAATATTTCTTTCAGGGAAGAGCCCTGCTGACTCTGACACTTCCTGCATCAAGTGTGCCCTCTGTTCAGTTTTGTCCCACACCATTTGACCTCAAAGCAACCACACAAGAGTGAAATTAGGACCTCAAAGCAACATACAGGAGTAAAATCAGGGAACGGGCTCCTGCAGGATGGTTAGAGAGATGGAAGGCATAAAGGGTTGACTGCAAAAAATCTTCCACATTTTCCAGAGACTGACTGATGGACAGATATGCCCCTGGGGAGGCAGCCTGGCTCTATCAGCTCCCAAGGGGCAGGCAGCTGGAACAGGCTTTTCATACTGGGAGTGCAGCAACTAAATAAAAAAACAAGGTAAAGAACATTTAATGGGGTATTGCATAAAACAGTCTGCCACAAGACGACCTGAAAGACTTGTTTCAGTAAAGCTACGTGAGAAACCAACAGAAAGACAGTTATTGTGTGTCCTGTGATAGATATTTTTTTTCTTTATTTTGTCTGGCGTTTTTTTGCTTGGTTTTTGGGTTTGGTGTTTTGGTTTGGTTTTTTTTGTTTTGTTGGGTTTTTTGGTTGTTGGTTTTTGGGGTTTTTTTTTGTTCTTTTTTGTTTGTTTGTTTGTTTTTTTAGTTTTGGTTTGGTTTTTTTGTTGTTTTGTTGTTGTTGTTGTTGTTGTTGTTTTGGTTTTTTTGTTGGTTCTTTTGGGTTTTTTTTTTGGTTGGTTGGTTGGTTTTTTTAATGTCAGTTAGTGAGTCTAAAGCTGGTGTGGGCTCTTTAGTCTTTTGTGCATTTCTTACCTGTTCTGCTGAACATAAAGTTTCAGGACACCCTCTTGTATAAGTTTTCCTCAGACAATTTTGTCTGGGGTGTGAGATGCCAGGACAGCACAGTACCACTGGTGCCTGCATCTCTTTGGTTCTTTGGGGTTCTCAGTGTCATGCATCCCTTAGAAAGGAGCTGTTTTGGCCGTGTTAACAGAGGCTGAGAGGTGCTGGCAGGAGTTGCTTGGATGTGGGCATGAACATCTGACCTGTACACCTCCCTCATTTCTGTGTGTGCCTGTCTGTGTAACCCACATCCACCTCCTGCTTTTCCAAAAAAAATTACATAGAACTGTCCAGTTTCCTCCTCTTTTCACCCACCTCTCTCTCATCCTGACATGTTTTCCTGATCATAAATTTACAAGACCATTGCTGCATTCTGCCCCCTCTAAAAATGTAATTCCATAATAAAACCCCACCTATCAACACACGAGAAAGGGGGAACCTTCTATCTGAGAGTGATGTCAATATGAGAAAGGGTTTCAGAACCCTTTTGCATTTTGTTGTGAACTTCTGCCAAGTCCATTTTTGTCATTATGTAACAACATTTTAAATCTTAGAGATAATTAATGTGATCAGCTGCATAACTGCAGTGAGCACGCAGCCTCTCATATACTGTGCTGAAATGACAGAAACCAATGCATTGAAAATAAATAGCAGCAGCCAGCTCCTTGGAAATCCAGTTTATTCCTTCATAAGGCACCCCATTTTTAAAGGAATACTGTATATCTCCATCCTTATCAGCCAAGGGTGACCTTACATAGCTCAGTGAGGACAAGCATGCATAGTTTATAACTGACCCTTTCCTCCTGCAGTTAATCTGGTGGAACATCTTGCCTAAAAGCACAAGTTTAGGATTGCAAAGGCACATTTTTGCCCTTGATTGCGACACAGGTGAAGTACAGTTAATACCTGCAACGTGGCTGGTGGCTCTGAGAGCTGAAATTTCTGAGGGGCAAACACAGGTCCCTTGCTGGGGGTGCTGACCCCGAGGGGATCCAAGGGGACAACCCCTCTGTGCTGGGTGGGGAATGCAGGGGACAATCAAGTGAGCCTGCAGAGACCTCTGCTTTCCAGCCTCAGGAGTTTTTTTCACAGCGTAGATAAGGTCCCAGACATTCCTCTGACTGGGAATTCCTGACGTGGTGGGATTTTACTGGCACAGGTTATGTGGAGCTTGGGATAAGTGCTGTACTCCAGACCGGTGGATGTTGCCTTTCAGATGCTGAACATCTGGAAAAATCCAAGGTGCTCGGAACAAAATCCCTGTAAAAGACACAGTGAATCACTGCTGAAATGTTCACGAGGTGTCTGGATGTGGCACTTTGGGACACGCTTTAGGGGTGATTATGGGGTTGATGATGGGTTTGAAAAGTGCCTTCCAACCTCGATGCTCCTGTGATTCAGTGATTCTGTGAGTGCCCCATCCCAGGTGCAGCTCTTGGCCTTGTTGAACCTCATGAGGTTCTTGTGGTCCCACTTCCCAAACTTACCCAAACCCCTCCAGTGGGGCTGGAATATCTCACTGGCGTCTCCCAGCCGCGATGATTCTGTGACTCTGTGACTAATGAGCTGGGGCAGACACAGCTTAAGGAAAGCCATAACAAAAAAATTCAGGCTATTTATGAGTACTCTCAGAAAAGTGTCTCAAGTACTACAAGGTGGAACATAATTTACCAAGTCAAGGACTTCAGTTTCATGCATCTTTTCGCTCCTTCCCTTTGTTTTCTGGTCAAAATCCTTAAGATCGATTCAGGTCTCAGAAACAGGACTTCAGAAAGTCAAATTTAATTCAAAACCCAATAAGATAATTGAGAAATGTAATCTGTTTAATATCATTTAGTTCATTCCTAAATATTGAAATAAACTCCATTTTTTTTCACTAAAATTTATTTCTTGGTTGTTTGACTTACCAGTACTAAGATTTATCCTAAGGTGCAAAAGGTTTTAAAAACTGAAACTGAATAGCTATTAAAAAAAAAAGTTAAGTCAATTGTTTTACTGAATATGAAAAAGTGCTGTGGAGAGGACAAAATATGTGCATGTTTGAATCCCAGATAATACAAAAGTAAACCCATAGATAGATCCAGGTTTCTGAAGGAAAAAAGGTATGTGTGTTTAGTGTAAAAGTTTTTGCTATTCTAATTGCTCAACTACTTAGTGAAAGGGCTTTTCTGCATAAATATGCATAATATATTTAATACCAAAAATAAAATTGAAAGGATGAAAGTGTGTGAGTTTGCCTCCACCTAACTCCTGATGGCAAATAAAAATTAATTATCAAAATGACAGCAAGAGGTGTGAACTTTCTCATTCATTATTCAGTTTTCCTTTTCTTGTTACATACACTATTTATGATTCTTTGAAAATGAAGCTGTATGCTTAAGGTACAGTGCCAATTACCACTCCTGTAGCTGCTGATCCTTTGTTTGGCCATGAGTCCTTAAATTATCAAGCAATAGTTTTTATAAGATTAATGCATTTACATTTCAAATGCATGTGCATGCTGTTGCATGAGTAAACTGAATGAATCACAAGCGTCACAATAATAACTGTAGGCCATAGAGGAAGGAGAGATTCTGCTTTATTTTAAGGGGGTGTGTGAGGGAACATGAAGTGAGATTTTGGGAGGGGGAGGTTGGACTTTATCTTTCTGCTTTTCCCCAAAACCTGTATTCGGTGATGTGTTCAGAAACTCTCTAGAATTATAAGGCCAAAATGCAAAGGTTACATGAGGAACTCCACTGAAGAATAATAATTACATAGTAAGAACACTGCTGGTAAAGACTTATCAGACTGGATAGCACCACAAGCTTTTAAAAATTTGTTTTTATTAACATTGATGTTTGCAGTTAAACGTAGTAAATTCTTATTGTTGGAAACCAGATGAAATGAACCCCAGGGGTGACCAGTTCCAGGCAATGCAATTATACAAGGATTTATTTGGAGCAAAACATTGAGGGGAGATGTGATAACAGGAGGCTTAGAGAAAATGATGACATGAGCTTAAAGTAATAGAATTAAATTAATATGGGAAGTAATCAGAAAAGGAATGGGGAAGAAAATCAGAAAACTTTACTTCTACTGGAATTAGGGATGAAAAGGATCTCTTGACTGAGTGATTTTGCAGTGGGGTGCTTGTGTAAAATAGTTTAAAGCTCTAATTCTTAGTATGGTGATCTCAATTCAAAGAGATATCAGAAAAAAAAGGAGTACACAGAAGGAGAAAGCAGGGAAAGGCTACCCAAGGCACTGCAGAGAATGCAGGATGTGGTTGAGAAAACTAAAGCTCAGCTGGAGTTGAATCTACCAAAGGATGTGAAGGACTACAAGAACTTTTCCTTTAAGTACATTTTGCAGTGAAATGAAGGCTAAGGGAGATGCTGGCCTGGGGCTGGGGACCCCAGACCTAATAAAATATAGGCTGAGGTGCTCAGTGGTTTTTTTGCCTGGTATCTCACTGCTCAGATTGTTCCTCTGGCCCTTCAAGTGTCCGAGCCTCTTAGCAGAGCCTGTGGGAGCAAAACCACATGCAGAGAACACAGAGTTAGTGAGAACTTGGGTTAATTAGCCAGAGACAAGTCCATGGGAGGCATGTAGGGATCTGGGGAAGTGGCCTCTGTCACTGCAAGGCCACTCTCTGTCATTTCTCACAGTGAGGTTCCTGATGACTGGAAAAATCCAAATAGAACACCCATCCTCAGGAAGGACCAGGAGGATTTGGGGAGTTAGAGGATGGTCAACCCCAGCTCAGTCCCTGGGGATGTCACACAACAAATCCTCTTAACAACCACTCCCAGCCACAGGAAGGACAAGAAGTTGATTTGGAAGAGCCAAGATGGATTTACCCAGGGGTAACTTCCAGCCTGAACACTTCCAGTGATGGCATCACAAGATCTGTGTGTGAAGGGAGAGATGTGGACATCGTATTCCTAAACTCCAGCGAGGCCTTTCACAGTGTTTCCTTCAATATCTTTATTGCCAAACTGGTGAGATATGGACTGGATAAATGGATGATAAGGTGGGTGGGAAGCTGGCTGCACTGCTGGGCTCAGAGCATTGTTTGTAATCCGTCAGTGATCCAAAGTCCAATGGTGACCAGTCACCAGCAGCGTGCCTGGGGGATCAATACTGCGACCAGGAGTGGTTTATGCCTTTATTAATGACCAAGACAAAGGGACAGAGAGCAATAAAAGCTCCCACTGTGGAAGCACTGAGCTGATCTTAGAAGGACCATGGCAAATGGCTCAGCAAAGTGAGGCCAGGTCTTGAGTGCTGTGTCCAGTTTGGGGCTCCCAGTACAAGACATGGACTTTCAGGAGAAAATCCAGCACAGGGCCACCAAAATGGTCAATGGGCTGCAGCACAGGATGTATAAGAAGAGTTGGGGTGAGCTGGGACTGTTCAAATTGCAGAGTAGAATTTAAATTCCCAGCACAAGGGAATTTATCACTGCCTTGGCCTAGATCACAGGAGGCTGCAGAGGATGGAGCCTGGCTCTTCTCAGAGGGTGACAGGACAAGAGGCAATAGGCACGGGTGAAACACTGGAATCTCTGAGGAGGCACCAGAAAAAGGCAATATCAGCATGAGTCTGGTCAGACTGAGGCCCAGAGAGGTTTTGGGGTGGAGATTCTGGAAATGGAGTAGCACAAGCCCTGAGCAGCTGGAGCTGACTGACCCTCCCATGAGCAATGGCAGTACTCAGTGACCTCCCTTTCACAGAATCACAGAATATTCTGAGTTGGAAGGAACCCACAAGGTTCATCGAGTCCAGCTCCTGGCCTTGCACAGGACAACCCAAGAATTAATGGAGCCAAGTGAGCATAAATTTGAAAACAAGAGAAGAGAGTACCAAAGGCCTGGAGAGGAGCTCTGAGCAGAGCTTGGTGCAAGGACGCATCTGTGGAATGCAATAGGAAGAAAACATAATCTGAGTTTCAGGGAGAATAACAAATCCCTTCCTCCATGTTTCCTTTATCTATTAAGTTTTTTAGGATACAAGCAGATTTGTTTTAGCATATAATCTCTCCAGAGCTTTCCTTTCTGTACACTTTTCTGTCCAAATTAATTTAATTAAGAAGGCAAAACACCTAGCAGCCTGGTTGAGGCACAAAGTAAAACAAAAACCTCATTATAATAAAATTATTTTGCATATTATCTTACACATTCAATACAGTAATTTTGTTTGTGAGCTGTTGTTTGAGCACATAATTTCACCACCAGCCATAAGGAAGGGAACACGTTTTTCATATCTGTCTGGTTGCCTGAGGAATTACCATAACATGATAAAGGATATTAACAGTTAAACAGAAAACTGAGTTGAAGGTGCCCTTTCGTGCCTCGTCATATGAATAAATCAAAAGTTTGAACAGTGACATTTCCGTTGGTCTGTTCTGCTACTAAAGGGCTTTTATTTTATAATCTCATAATTAGTACTTGCACAACAACTCTGTTCCTCTTGGGCACGTTGCCAGTCAACTGTGCCCATCACGTGCTGGCTTTTGGGGCTCTCAGCAGTTCAAGTTACAGGGAACAAATTTAATGCACATTTCAAACAAAGTGGAGTGGTTACCAGGAGGTGACGTGTGCAAATGGACTGCACAAATATCACTGGAAACCGTGGGATTGTGTCTTTGAGACACCTCTAGGAGTGGGTGTGAGTTCCAAGGTACTCCTGTGTGGGGGTGTAAGGTCTGGCTTAAGTTTCCTCTTCTCCTCACTGCTTGTCTTCATTTTTACAGCGGAGCAGGATGGAAGGTGGCTACAGCTGGAATCTTCTGGATTCTGCTGAAATCTAAAGGAAAGAAATACAGGATATGAGGATAAAGATGTCTTAAGGGAGGTCACTGATAAGAGAATGAGCACTCTTTATACCTGTGCAGTGACCACCATCCTAGCACAGGGAAAATCCACGTTCAAGTCAAGGCCAAAAATCACACAGCAGGTGGGCTGAAGTCTGTCCCTGTCCATGTCCCAGCTGCCATTTCTCACCTCACTGATCTTCTGGATCAGATTATCTGCAAAAACTCAGTCTGGCCCAGGAAGAAGGCGCTGGGATGGAACTGGCAGGGGATCTCTGCACATCCTCATAGCCAAAGGCTCCAGCTCACACAGCAAAGAGCTACTGATGGCAGCTGATGGGGCCCTGGTGGGGCTTCAGTGGTGCTAAAAATTTGGGTTTGAGTTTGGTTCCACAAGACTTGACCTCACTATTACTTGGTTTCCTTTTCTCAGCTGTTAAATGGGGAGCAGACAGTAGTTGCATGCTTGGCTTTGTGAGGATGAACGCAATAAACACAGGATCGAGACACCAAGGTGTGAAAGGCAGATTATCTTTTATACAAACAAAGAACTCCTAGGCCTTCTAGCAAAGAAAAAAAAAAAAAAGGAAAGATAAGGACTGAAGACATTTGGCTACACTTGGCCTGACAATGTGTGTTATACACAGCAGTGCTGTGGTGTTTGCATCTCTCCAATGTGGCCAATAAACAATTTTTGATCAGCAGGACTTATGTCAGCACCTCTCATCCAGAAATGCTCTACAGGCAGTGCTCTCTCTCTCTCCAGAAGATGGGAAATCCATCAAGTGTTGCTTTCTTCCACATTTTAATCTAAATTGATGTGTGGGAGAACGGGTAAGAAGAAAGTTGGGAGATATCTTGCTGTGTTTTATCGTGTGCATTTGGACTGTTGGCATTGGGGTTTTGGAGCTGCTCCATTTTTCTTCCTCTCCTTCTGTGTTGCTCAATCTTCTGGTCACAACTGGGAGAACAAATAGCACAGTTTATAATCTCTGAAGCATGAGTAAAGCATGTTATCTTAAACTGCAGGCTGGCTATAAAAATAGCTGCAAATACTAACTATAAATATATAATAACAGAAATATTAGGGGAAGAAAAAAGCTAAAAACTTTTCAAAATGCCATTCATTTTCTCAGTTTTGCCCAGCTCTGTGTGGAGCCATATCCATGCCCTTTAGAGGATAACTGTGATGGGGCCCATGTTTTCCCTCTTTTTGTGACTCTGGAGAGCTCCTATAGCCTGGATTCTCCTCTTAGTTAATGGATAATGGAATTTTAGCTGAGGTGATAAATCCTGCTTCCTGCTTCAACCTACACAGCCCCTTCCCTCCCCCTCCCAAAAGAGGGGGATTTACATTTCCCCACCTCCTCCCCTGCCTCCACATGTTGCCCTTTGCATCCCCATCGGGGATTGCTCCAGATCTCAACAAAGGGAAGGGTCTTCAGCCAGAAGAATGGGGGTGGTGTGTGTCTAAATTAAAACACAGCAGCTCGTGGTGTTTCTGGTGCTGGTTTTGTGTTTTCACTCTAGTTCAGTACTGGTTTGGTTTGTCTGGCATTCTCAGGGAATGGGATTGGGTTTTAGGAAAGAGAATCCCACCTTTCAATTCAACAAGTGTGAGATGTGTCTGGCAAATCTCATGACTGGGGAACAGGGTTTTTTTTGGAGAGGACATTGACAGACAGACAGAATGACAGGGGTTGAACATTGTTTCAGTTACAGATGCCTAAATTTAGTTTTCTGACATGTAGGTGACTTCATGTGAGCTAAGGTTCTACATCAGGTTAAGCTGAATTGCCCTCCCAATACTGCACATTGTACAGTGGATTCTTAGAAAATAAAAGTAGTTTAGGACACCTGCATTTGGGATTAATTCCCCCTTTTAGTAATCTACCCTAACCTGAGTCAGGCTTTTGAAATAATTTTTGGATGCTACACTTCTCTTATTTTCTTCTTTTTTTTAAAGATTAATATGCTACTTTTGGGTACAGGCAGAGATACAGCACTGCTTTATTGTGACAATTTCATATCTGCATTATTGTTAACCATTTATTTAATTGCATTTCTGTAGGGAATCCAGTAAAATATTTTAATCTTGCTAAACCTCCTGCTGCAGAGTGGTAATAAAAACTTGCTTGGACAGCAATGCCCCAAGAGCAGTTTGCAGTGCTTCAATGTCAAAACAGTGGCAAATTCTGTAGAAAAGATTTCAAAAGTGAAGCGTCAGTCAGCAGTGCCATGGTTTTATGAAAATAAAATAAAATAAAATAAAATAAAATAAAATAAAATAAAATAAAATAAACACAGGCTGGAAGTATAAATGAAGCAGTGCCTGCAAATGGGGGAAGGAATCCTTCCTCCCTGCTCTATCAAAGGTCAGACTGGAGTTCTGTATTCAGGAACTGCCTGAGCACAATTCAAGAAAGCCCCAAGGAGAATGGTGGGAAAAATCAGGAGCAAAACCTCCCTCCCAGGACTTCCAGGGAAATACTGTCGAGCTTAAAGCAGTTGAAGCCAAAGAGAAGTGTAAATTCTGGTAATTCCTCACTTGCACAGAAGCTGGAAGATGCAGTAGTTTCTGCATCACTTTAGGATTTTGCATCCAAACCATGTTCATGTTTATTCTTTTGATGTACCTACCCTGGACACAATCTGCAGACCAAACAGAATTCAATCAATAATGCTGCTTTTGAAGGCACACAAACTGCATAAATGTTTATAAACCCCAAACTGTGTCAGGGCTGCACTCCCTGAGCTATGGAGCTGTTCCCTAGCAACTGCTGAGGTGCTGGACAGCCTCTGGAGACAGGCCACCCCCTGACAAATGATGGAGAAATAATCTCAAATCGATATTTCATGGAGCAGATATTGCTAATAGATTGCCTATGTGTAATTTATAGATAAAACTTTCTGCCTGTGAGTAAACTGTTAAGTAAAAATTGCTCTGATTAAAAACCACACTGTTATTTCATTTCTTATTTGTGTTAGTATTAATCCTATCCATTTTATAGGTTGAGTATTTGAATTCCAGCATTTGGTACCTGCTGGTGTGGAAGAAAAAACATGCTGAGATGAAGTTTGGCATTAAGACAAACTGATCAAGCAACTGCTAAAAACTCGAGCACTGGTTGCTTCCCTGGTTTGGAACTGAATTTGGAAGCACAGGTGTGGGCATAGAGGCAAGAGGGAGAAAGGGGAAGAAAGTGATTTTGCTGAATTACTGAATTAAACTCCTGTCTGTGGAGACTGTGATTAGGGACTTTTGGTAAAATCCAGCTTATGACCTCAGCCTAAACACCAAATCATCCATGTCAGCCTCATGGCTGGACCCTGCTAATCCAACTTGTAGTCCATTGCAGAATTTCTAGATAAGTTTTACCATTCTCCTTAGTTTGTATTCCAGTTACCCATTGCTTTTGAGGGCACTCCTTAGTATTTTTCAGTTCCTTATTTGCAGAATAAGCCACCTGAGAACTAGACTGGCAGAATTAAATATCCTCAGCCTGAATTAACCGGGTGAATGAGGATGTTGCCCATGAAATTAGGTGCAATTTGTACACTACCACCAATGGGAATTGCATGGCTGCTTCTCTGAGTACTGCTCTGAAAATGAACTCTTAGTCACAAATGAGCTTTTTCAAAAGTTAAATCTCCTGAATATGCATGACTTTAGTTACATGTTGGCAAAGATTGCTCTCAGTTAGATTTGACCTACTCCCTCTCTTCTCCAAGGAAGTTCACTAAATATATTACATTTATCCTGTACTTGAGATTGGCTTCCACCTCTACACTGAGGCAGGAATTGTAATTTTTGTCATTTGCCTATTCAAAGAAAGAAATTACTGCTCCAAGGCCTCGTGACAACCAATTCGGAAGGACTTGGGGAAGGGGCTAGAGATTCAAATAAAAGAGTGATGTACACACTAAGAAACCCTAATGTGCAGTAGGGGGCAGACCAATCCAATCCAATCTGATCTCAGAATTCAGGATTAAAAACAAACACACAGATCTTGGGCTGCAAGAACATCTTGCCTTTGGCAGAGAAGTTCTGCCTCAGAAATCCTCCTTGTCCTTGGCTGGTCACTCCCTGGCCACAGCATCTGCTGTGCAGATGTGTCAGTGTGGCCTTGATGTAAACTCTGAGGTAAGTTGGAATAAATCTCCTCTCTTCTTCCTTTCCCTTTATTTTTTTTTTTTAGCTTATTTATTTCCAGCCCAGATAATTTCACAACTCCAACTAATTGCTGCACAGGGAGGAGGAGCAGGGCAGTGACTCTAGGATCCAACCTGCTTTGTAACACTGCCCTCGTCTGACTGAAGCAGCTCCCAGGCGCCTTGAACTGGCACCTGTTCACATCAGAATCCAATATTTCAGTTCCACAGGCACTGCAGAGCGAGTGGGAGAGGATGAGAGCTGGACGCTGAGGGGCTTGAAGCAACAGAGATGATAGAGGCAAAGAGAGGAGCGAGTAAATTTTGACTGAAAGACAGGAAATTTTCTAGGGGAGCAAGGCTGTGTAAGGTGCTTGTGTGGAGGAGTAGCAGGAGAATTGAAAGCAGAAGAATTGAAAGAAATTGAAAGAAATGCTCTAAAGGAGACAAAATTTGGGAAAGGATGTGTGAACATAAAGGGTGGCTGTGAGCAAAGCAGAGAAGGAAGAATAGAACGAGAGAGTGAAACAGCTCCCTCTGGAGCAGATCTGGAGCAGAGGATTTGAGCCATTGCTTAGAGCCAGAGCAGGGCTTTGACTTCTCAGATAAGGGAGAGATTTGCCCTATCAGTACTGAAAGGTTACAGACCAAATACTTTATCAGGCATAACCAACTCTGGTCTGTAGACAAAACACCCCAAACTTCTGCAAGTGATGTTTGATGGACCATTATGAGGGAAACAAGGAAAGGTTTGGGTTGGAAGGGACCTTAAAGATCATCTTGTTCCAACCCCTGCCACGGGCAGGGACACCTTCCACTCTCCCAGGTTGCTCAGAGCTCCATCCAACCTGGCCTTGGGCACTTCCAGGGATGGGGCATCCCCTTCTCAATTTGCCTGGAAGCAGCAGGGAGGCTGCAGTGCCACCTCATATCACTCGCCACAGGAAAATACCAGCTGCTTTCTTTCTATTAATTGTAATCTGATTAATTGTAATTAATTGTAATTAATTATCTCATTAATTGTATCAGGAGAGATGGAGCACTGGGTGTGGAGGGGACACACACTGTATTGCCACGTGCTAATTTGGACAAATCCTGGAAGATGTTTGGACTTGTTCCTCTACTGCAAAAGGCCCATCCTGTTCGCCACAGGAAAAACAAAATTGCCATGCAGCAACAACCCCTGTTCAAGCTTGTGACTTGCCTTAAAACACAGCTGAAACCACTTTTGTTTTTCTGCAGAGTCAGACCTTTACAGATCAATCATGCGAGGAGGTTTCCTGCAGCTGTGATTTTCCCAGGTGCTTTGTGTTTCCCTGTCAGTGCTCTCAGAATCTATATAAAGTGAGGAGGTTGCAGGGAGCTTCTCTTTTGCTCTTTTTGTGTGTGTTGCTGTCTTCTTAAAAGGCAGTGTACATTTTGGGCTAAGAGATGCAATTACTGCAACTTCCCTGTGTCAGGAGAGGCCTCACCTGGGAGGATTATTCCATGAGACAGCAGGTGAGAATGAAAGAAGCTCAGTGTTATTCTCCTTTTTGTTTGCTTGGTTTTGCTTTCTGTCTGTTCACTGTGAACCTGCCTGTGGGCACCCTTCAAAACAAGGTGGGGGATGAAAAGGTTGACTTTTGCTTTAGTAAAAGGAAATTGCTGGATTTGAGGGATCAAAGTGTGGCTGGTGATTTTGCCTGGCTGTTGGGAGCTGCAGGAAGGGGGGATGCAGGTGGATATGGGGCACTCTGCCTCCAGAGTCTGACATGGAGCATTAATTAACAGGATTTGAGAGGAGTAGGTGCCCCCAGCTCACCCCAGTGGGGTCCAGATTCATGAATTCAAAGTATTTGTCTTTCATGCTACATAGATTGGAGAAGGTTAAAGACAAAGTTACAACAGGTATCCTGGGAATGGTGGATTTCACATGCTTCCAGTATTCCTTTGTAATTAAAAGTCAGGCATTCACATATTAGTGCATAACTGCTTAACAGGCAAATGGAATATTGTAAACTCCATCCTCAATAAATCCCACAGAGAGGTTGTAACTGTGCCTTGTTCAGGCATCTCCTGGATGAGAATTCCTTTGACTGAGTCTCACTTTGAGAGCCTGACTGTGCCCTGACCAGTTTTGGGTTGTCTCCTCTGGATGTTTTGTGCTGAAATAGTGAATGGCACAGCTGGAGGGGTTCAGGACTTGTGGTGGTTTGCAAATGCACCTCTTCAGTGGCTCTTATTAACTAAATACCTAAATAAATAAAATTCCAGACTCCTTAGTGTCCACTATGTCTAGAGCAGTGTGTGAACTCACTCTCTCTCCACCCAGTCCTGTTTGTCCACCTCTCCCTTTGGGATATCACTGCCTGAATTGGAGGCTGTGAGCGTTGGTTCCTCCCTGGAAGGTGCTGTCTCTGTGCTGCTTGTTTAGGTGGTGCCCTGCACAATGCTCTGTCCTCACCTGAAGGTTCACAGTGCCCTTGTGGGGCTGCAGTCAATAAATCCTTTGAAGGAGTCCCTCAGGCGAGGTAACCTGAGTGATGTGTTTGTGTGAGAGACACACGCGAGGAATTGATGGCATTTAAGCATTTTGGTGGTGAAGACACCAGCTGTCCTGCAGGAACAGGAAAGCCATTGTGGGCCTGGACCTGCCTGCCTTCCTCTGGTGCCAGTGCTGCACAAAGCAGGTGTTTGTACCTCTAATGCCATTCAGCTGAGCAAAAGGTACAGCCTGGGACCAGTCAGAGGACATAATTAAAGAATGCTCAGCTTCCAGCCCTCATATAAAGGTCATGTGTTCATATTTCAGTTATTTGAGTCAGCCTCCAGCGTTTGTGAAGTGTCTGATGTTCTCTTAGTGCTGTGCAAACAATAGCAAAACCAAAGCAGAATTAATTTTCAATTATTTAGAGGCATTTGTAACAGGGAGTAGAACAATAAACAAGTTTTAGAGTCATCCCTCCTCCTTGTGTATGAGGTGATTCGACCTTGTTAAACTAACCAGATTTTATTTGTAACATTAACTGTAAAATTTAGTATTAGTAATCCCAGACAGTCAACACTGACTCAAGCCCTTTTATTCCCTCCAGGTGGGGAAAAATTATTTTATATGGGAAAAAAAAGTTTGGTATAGGAACACTCTTGGTTTTATTTTTTAAAAAATTTGGTTTTCTGTATCTTATGCTACATTGTTAATCTTCACAGTATTTTTTAGCATTTATGACATCTGGAAATATTTAAATATTGTTATTATTGCTGTTCAATGATACCTGAAATTCCTGCATGATAACTTGCTTTTGGGAGTTTGTATTTCAGTTCAAAAATCAACAACATGGGATAAAATCATAAGAACTGGCAACTCTTTTAAGTTTTGAAGCCAGGTAGGGAAGCATTGAAAAAGAGAAAAAAAAAAAGCCTGTTGGGAGACTTTTCCCTGATGATGAAATCCTTTGGAATAACGAGTGGCCAGAGGGTGCAGAGGGGAGATTAGAAGTCAATCTGCCCACTGCAAACTCAGGAAAACTCGAATCTTCGACCATCGGGTCTGCCTTGTATTCATGGCCTTTGCTGGGCTAATCCTCCCCTACCCAGCTCCCCTTATCTGTTGATAATCTTTCTTTATCCTGATAAACGTTTGAAATGCAGGAACTTTTTTGGGCACAGTCTCTGCCCTGTGCCAAGGGGATGCTTGGGGAGGATCCTCAAGGCTCAGGGCAAAAGCAGAGACTGTGATTGTGTGTTTATCAGTCAGTAGGGTTTAAATGATGATTCATGACTTGCTCAGAAGGAGGAACTGGGCAGGGCTTGATCCCTTTCCCCAAAGGACCCTTATCCCCAACACCAAGAGTCTGGAAAAGTCCTGACCTTCAAAGAGGAAGAGGGTACAAGTTTGTCAGAGGTGTTTTAGCACTGAAAAAAAGACTTAGGGAGCACTGGAAAGGAGATAACCCAGCAGATGTCTGGTTTTTCATTGTGGTGTCATTACAGGGGAGCTTTCCTGTCACAGAGCTGAGGGTGTCCCTGGGAGCTGGGAAAGGCACTGGTGATACCTCACTGCTGTGACTCCTCTTGCAGCACAGAGCACGTCATGAACAGTCTGGTCAGAGAAACAGCACCAGGGCTTGCTCTATTCTGCAGTGTGGAGAGGTATTAATTCATGCTCTGATGGCTCATCTTACCTCTGCTTTCCTCTGAAAGCTCTGAATTTCATAGCCAGTCATTCTGGAGGGACGGCCAGAGAGTGTCCTAGCATGAACTGTAACACAAACCCCTCGGTAAGAATTGAAGAACTGGGTGAACAATGGGGCCTCTGTGCAGCTCTTATCTGATAATGGAAGCTCATCCAGCAAGAGCAGCGTGGGCAGGAGGGAAAGCTCCTTCAGAAAGGCTGACCTGGCACCCAGGTGGTGGGAAGTGCGTCATCCTGAACTCCCCGAAGGAGCAGCGTCCTTATCTCCAGCTTGCCCGGTAGTCAGGGACATGACCCTGCTTTTTGGCCACAGCATGAGTAAGGGAAGGTGGTGGCTCACCCTGTCCCCTTGGTCTGTCCCTCAAACTGCTGTGATCTCTGTGTGTGCTCTTGTACCCCCTCTTCACTCAGGGATTAAACTTCAAACAGAGGCAGTTTGATTTCACACAGTAAAAAAATTAACAGTACTGGTAACTGTTGTACCAGTGAACTGTCCTGCACATTTTGGGGAATCCACCCAGAGAGGGACTAAACAGCAGTTCAATTGCCAATTTCACATTGGTATCTTCCTAGTATGAAAAGCTGAAATTCTCTCTGACTTTAAACTATATTGCTGCTGCTTCTCCACTCATCTTCCCCTCTGCACACTCTCTGACCTGCCTCAGGCTTGTGCTGCTTTTTTGGGAAGCTGTTGGCTTCATGAGAGCAGAAGAAATGGCCCTTCCCAGTCAATCCCCTCTTGAAGTGTGTTTAGCTTTGATTGGAAGGGGTGGGAAGAGGTTCTCCTGTCTCTGTTTGACTCTGTTTTACTTTGAAGCCATCAAACATCATTCCCCTGGCTTTGTCTGCCTCTCAGATTTGGGAGCCAGCAGAGGGAATATGATGAAACAGATATTTAAGGCAATTAAGGAGCAGGCTGGAGCACAGGTTGAGTTATCAATCATTGCAAGATCTACCTGGAGACATGAAAGAACTGTGTGGGTACTCAGCACATTCAGTGCTGCAGGTACAGCAGAGGGGCTGTCTGGGGATTTCTTTGTATTTCTCAGCTAAATCTGCAATGAAGTGGATAAGGTTGTTACTTCACCTGCTCAATGTCTTACAGTTTCAAAAAGTGCTCCAAATCAATACTCTGGAAGAGATGAAAACAGGAAATAACTTTTCCAGAGCTCTGGTCTAATAAAAGTTTAGGACTAAAGCAGAAGATGGTCTGAGAATCCCAAAGTGACACAAAGCACTTAGCTTTGACTCTTTTTAAAAAAACCTCATGCAACTGCAGTAATCCAAACAAGAAGTGCTCAGTTTAGAGAAATCCAGAGGATAAAAATGTTTCAGCCTACCAAAAAAAAAAAAAAAAAAACAAAAAAAAAACACCTAACAAGGATCAGGTTACATCCTGCAGTCTTCATGTTGTTACTCCTGCTTATTGAAATAGGAATTGTGCACTGATTTTTACAGTGCCCACTGTAAAACCCCTGCCAACTGCATCACTAATGTGTTAGTGAGTCACCAATAAGATTTTAGGCAAGTATATCTTTTTCTGTTGACAGGAGAATATTCTAGTAATTCAAAATGGGTAAAAATGAAAAATTCTGCCTGCCCCCAGTTCAAATTATTGGTTGCTGTCCTATCGTTTGGAGCTGTGTGACCATGGAGCCATTCTAACCAGCAATGATGATGAGTTTTGTTAATGCTGATGGATTCTGGGTTTAGGACATGAAACACTTTCAAAACTTGGCACTGATCTCTTGATTTCAAATGCTGAGAAACATCAGCAAAGAATGTGGAAAGGGAAAAAAATCAAGCAGTGAACACTGGCGAGACCAAGCTTAGAAAACTTTTGGGAATAGAGACTGGGATTTTTTTTCCTGTAGCATCAGCAGCTGAATTTTTTAAAAAAAAAATGTGTATGATAATATTTTTTTAACGAATCGTTTTCTGATAGAAGAGATTCTGTGGTGTTGGCACTTAGGCAAAACCCCACTAGGTGTCCCCCGTCTGTCAGAGTTGCTCGGAGGAGCGCTGGAGTCCGAGCTGTGGGAAGCAAAGCCTGGTGTGGTTTGGAAGGATTCGGGTTTCCTCCTCTTCCTCCCCGCAAAACTGCCCTGAAAGTCGGTTCTGACCCTCGGAACACACCTGTGTCTGTAGTGAGGCATCCATCGGTGTTTCTGTGCTACAACGAGACAAACCTTTTATCAACAAAGACAAAATACTTTAAGTGTGTGTTCCTCTGGATCTGAGTTGATGCACACACTGTGGATGTGCTGTTTCCTTTGGAAGAGGATCAGACCTCCAACTCGAACAATTTAGAACCCCAATATTTATCAGCATCAGTCTGGAAATACCCAAGTGTGTGTGCAGGCAACCAGATTTTACCTGAACTTGCAAACCTCTGGAGTCGGTGAAGATCCCCTGGCAATCAGAAGGGTTTTTTCTGAGATTTTTGGTGCATTTTTTGCTGTGGGTTTAGGGGTACTTCAAGCACTGCTGCTGCTGCCTCAGATCTCTCCTTTTGCTTTGCTGGAGGTGGTGGGAAGTGTGTAAAAGACTCCAAGTGCATCTCTGCTTCACTTCAGTGAACCCCATTTAATCTCATTCATTGCCTTTTTGGACAGCAGAAGCTCAAAATCTCTGTAGAAAGCAAAGATGTTGGAAGTGTTCCAGGCAGAAAATCAGCATGCTGACAAGGACTATGGTTCAGAGTGTCTGCAACCCAAATGTAGCTAAAATAAAAAAAAAAAATAAAAACAAGCCAAATAAAAAAAAATCAACAAAACCCAAATTAAAAAAAAAACAAAACAAAACAAAAAAACCCAAAAAAACAAAAAAAAACCCACAAACAAAAAAAAACCTGCAAAAACAAACAAACAAACAAAAAAAAAAACCACAAAAAAACCAAAAAAACCAAAACAACAACAACAACAAAAAAACCAACCTAAAAATCCCACTGGTTATTTTCTGTGTCATTCTGGCATTTTTGTGCTAGTGTTCCCAATGAGTTTGGTAAATAATCTTTAAAAGTAATCAAGATCTGGACTGTAGCTCTGTGAGGGGCACAGTGACCTCATGACTAAACTTGTAATTACAAATCTGTGCTCAGTGTTGTTTATGCTCTACTACACACTGCTGCCAAAGGTGGTTGGATTTTAGATTTTAAGGGGGATGAGGGGGAAAGCAAAACCATTAGAAGGCACAAACCCAAGCACCTTTAGGTATCTATCCCAATGCTATAATTGTTTTGTAATATTGAATTCTGCTTCTTGAAACATAATAGAAAACAATCTTATTTGAATGTTTCAGTAATCTTTTTAATAAGTCTGAACACTACCTCTCCATGGGACCTCACATGTTGCAGCTTCAAAATGTTGAAACCATCCCATATTTCTAGAAGAAAATTGTTTTTAATGAACGGAGGCTGCAAGCTCAAAACACACATTAGCAAAAACCAGATTATTAAGCGAGCTAAGCGCTCATGAGACTTGCAAATTGATAACTGGAGAGAAGAAAGTTCCCCACACAGCCCTGGGGGCAAATAAAGCAAGGGCAGAGCAAACACAGGCCCTGACAAAGTGCTGCAACATTGGCCCCAGGTCGCCCCATTTCCAGCTTGGCTGAGCACTCAGCCTCTCTTCCCGAGGGCTTCTGCTCTTTCTCCTTGTTTCGAGTCCTTTAGGGCACATCTGTGGCCCTGGAACCTCCTCTGGGTAATTTTTTTCCCCCCTCGTCCTAATGTTGATGTTCCTAATGGAGATCTGGAATAGCCGGCGGGCGGCTCTGGCGCCTTCGTGCTTATCTTGGGCAGAAATGGGAATTTGGACCTCCCTTGAGCAGTCCATGAATTCACTGCATGGGGACTCGCTGAATTCTCTCCATGGGGGCATCCAAGAGGGGAACTTGACCCTTTCAGCAAGGCAGATCTCATGTCCTGAGAGGCAGGAGCTGAGTGACTCACCCTAGGTTTGAGTGACATGTTTCCTGATCCAACACTTCTCCCAGCATATTTCTCATCTCGTTCTGGTCTTAGTCATAAAGTTTTATGAGTGCTTTTCTTCCTGGCCTTTTTACCCTTAGCTCAACGCTGCTAAGCAGCCCTTTGTTCCTTTTAGTCATCCACCCACAGCTTTCCCAGTTTTATTACTGCCAAGATGAATGTTCCTCCTTCTCCGGGCCATTCAGCACATATTGATTCACCCGGCTTCTAATCAGCCTTTTCTTATTCTCCGGTGTGGGGCTGGGAATCACCTGAAATTTAAATAGAATCCTGCAGATTAGGATGTCTGCAGAAGCAGATCCTCTTTTGTATGGGGCAGAAGATAAGCTTTAGGTTTCTAAATGCTCCAGCAATCTCCCCGACACGATTAGCACTCCAGGGAGTGTTCCTGTTATCCAGAAGGGCTTTAATTGTGCCCTTGGGGTGCTGTGAGGTGGGAGGGGAGCCGACCTGTGCTGGGGAAAGATAAATCATTTATCACATATCTGGGTGTTTTGAAAGCCCCAGCAAGCATCAGGTTGGAGCAGGAAGCTCAGCCACCATCCCTGCTGGGGGGAATTAGCTCAGGGATAATTCCCCCGGCAGAGGAGGCTGGCACATCACCTGCCTCCAGGAGATCTGCTGTGTCCAAGGCACGATTTGGGAAGACCTGGCAGCTTTTAGGGCCAGCAAGGTGTCCTGTGGCTGTTCCACATCAATTACTGTGCTGGCAGCACAGAGTGAGGGAAACTCAGCCCAGGGACTCCTCTGGCCTCATGGGCAGCAGATTTTGTTATTTTTTAGTTTTTGTTTGTAGCTCCTTCACAGGAATAACTACCTCTAAGGCCAGGGCTTCATCTGGCAGAAGAATCCTTGTTATCAAGAAGCGCAGAGGGAGCAAGGATATAATTTTTCCCTGGTCTTTAATTAGTGGGATTTTTTAATGGCTCCTTCACAGCCTAGCCCTTTAGGTTGCTGCTATTTCTGACTTGTCTGACTCTGCTGCCTCCTTCTCTCTCTCCCTTCGTGCTCCAGCCCTCCCATTTCCACTTTTGTGTCTTTTCTTCCCCTTTCTCTCCCTGCAGAGTTTATGATCCTCACACCTACTGCAGGTTTGCTCACCCTACAGAAAAGATCAGGTGTTGAGGAGGCAGTGTTGACACTGTCCTGTCATTGCTGGTACTCTGCTGGGGCTGCTGCCAGGTGCCCAGGAGAGCTCTGGCTGCTGAGTCATTGTTTGGAGACCTCTACAAGCTTGGGCCTGTGGCACTGTCTCTGCTTGGTTCTTTTTTATTTTGGCAGGGCTCCCCCATGGCAAACAAGGGCTGGAGTCTCATCTACTAAAAACAGTGAAAAGCAAAACAACCCTCAGCTCACACTTCATGTCAGGGTTTCTACCCAGGGCAAACCAGGCTTACAAACCATGTGCTCTGCTATCTTTCTGCACAGGCATGTCCTGATCTTGGTGGAGCTTTACTTTTGCTGTAGGAATAGCACTGGGACAGATATTTAGTTCATCCCCTAAGCCTTAATATTGATGGAGATAGATACAGAAAAATATCTGTCTATGTTTTCATAAAGTTTGGGATTGCTTGCACACCAGGTGGATTCTAGAACAAAAAAAAAAAATTAGTCCTGTTACAGGTGGAGTTATACCAAGTGGGCAGCATGAGCAAGAAGCTGAAGAACATTTGGTTTGAGGATATTTTAATATGCAATTAAACTAATTTATTTAAGTGAATGGCGCACTTGAGTCGACTCCCACCTGAGTCAGCAGCGAGATCAGGTCCACAAAAATGAAAATGATGCTTAAAAGCAGGAGAAGCTGGATGTGACCATCAGGCTTCTCACACAGAGAAAGAGCAGAGAAGAGACCAGGTGTGCATTAAGCAAGCAGAGAAGAGGTGACTGCTCAGAGGCCAAACCCTGGTTGCCCTCTCCCTGCACACCCCAATGTCCTCAGCCTGGCTCCCTGCCACGGTGTGGGAGGAGGAGGAAGGAAGGAGAGCAGGAGCTTCCACTTGTGCAGCTGAGCCTTGCCATGAACTCCTGCCTGGGAGCAGGGCACGGAGCACAAGGGGCAGAGCAGGAGCAGCAGCCACCCTGCCAGGGCTGGTGAGTATGGAGCTGGGCTGTGACCCTGAGATCTGGCAGGAGATGCCAGTCTATGCTCACTAAAACAAAAAAATCCGTGTTTTCATGGTATTATTTGAAATACCTTCACTAAAGAAATAATTTTCCAAACACCAGATTTCTTAGGAGAACAGGACAATTATTTCAAAAATATATTTTTTTGGAGGGGAAGAAGTGCACACACGCACAAAGCCTGTCAGGGAGAACCTTTGGTAACATCCATGAAATATGATTTTAAAATCTATGCATCTTTCAACACAGGAATCTAATTAATAGCCATATTTTCCTTCATAAATGAAGCAATCCTCTCTAAGGCTGTTGTGCCAGCTGCGTGCTGGGGCTGAGAATTCAGGTATTTGCTGAGAGGTCACCCATGGGGTGCTGAAAGAAACAATCTCTTGTTTCTTGTAACCAAGGGTGACTTGGTGATGAGTGTCTGCCCCAATGCCACGAGGCAGAGCCTGGCACAGACAGATCTGCATTGTAATGATGATACATTATTGATAGAAGAAGTATTTCACCCAGTTACCCTGCAGACCTCTCCCACAATATCTTCTTGTGCAAGTGCACTGAAATCTCTGTTGACACTGAGTGTGTCCGGCTGTGTCATTATGTTTCCAAACAAGCCGCTCCTCCTCCCCATTGTTTCCTAAACCTCTCGCAGAAGAAATTATTTACATCAGTGCTGAGCCACAATGAGAAAAAAATATATATATAATAAGCAAGCCCAAATAATCTGTAGGAGGGCACTTTTCAACCAGTAAAAAACTGCTTTTTTGGGGAGTGGTTTTAGGGGCAATTCTTTCAATACATTCTGCTACATTTTTTTCTTCTCAAGAAGAAATTTTGAGATTTTTGAATGCTGAATTTTTTTCAGGAGAGGGAGATGACTTGCACCGAGCAGATCCATTGACTGACAAGTGTCTCATCTGAATTTCAAGAATTAATTGCCCTCAAAAGAACTGCTATTGCCTCATCTGTTTTTCTGCCCTAAACATGAATGCTTCGGGATGGTAACTTGTCTGTTGACACATTGTCTTCCTACTTCCCAAAGTACTCATCCACACTTAAAATACTTGGGATTTTTTGAGGGGAGGAGAGACTCTTGAGGCTTTTTTTATCATAGTGTTTGACTATCAACAGTTCTGGGTTGTATAAAGGTGTGGAACAAAGGGACCCTTTCATATAAGCACAAGTTTATTGTCAGCACAGGAATACCTTGAAAAATGTGCAGAGATCAATGCTTAGGACAGGTGATATTCTGTATCTCTACAGATATGAGCAGATAAGGAGATATTTGCAGGTGAATGAAACCTGGAATTCCTGTCAGTTGAAAAGTTTATATGTTTTTATGCCAGCTATAAAAGTGTCTTTAAAAAAAAAGTCCATAAATTTTTCAGATTAGAGCCTGTCAGTTGCTGCCAATGGATTTTCAAGTGTCCAGTTAGAACTGGAATTAGGGCATATCACGTCTTTTCTTCTTTTAGGATCAAGTTTCTATGTTGAAAAACACCTCTGCTGAAGAAATAGATGGCTTGGATAAGTAGAAAATATAACATAAAAATCTAACTGTCCTAAGAAATTCAGCTCACCAGGAAACTCAATTTCTGTCCTGTGTGAGTGATCTTAGATAGTGTGAAGCTGCCCAGAAAAACCTGAAACTGCACCAAAAAAAGAAAAAAAATTTAAATTCTGAGGTCAGAGTAATTTTTCATTCAAAAATATTTTTTTCAGGAAGCTCAAGGTTGTGTATGAAAATGTATGAAAATGGCAGAGATCATTTTTGTGTAACTCTGCACGTACACTTGTTGCCTCCTGTGTGCAGCCTGTAAAGCAGTCACACAATGACAAAGTTCAAGTGAGTAATGGGGTTTTTTTTCCTCTGAAGGGTTTATGTGTGCAGGGATTTAAATATCCTGTTGCAATGAGTTATCCTGTGTGGTAACTTCAGAAATAGATTTGGCGTGGACTTCCTTGCGAGTTAAGGAAAGTTATATACGTCAACATAGTTATTCAGTAAAATGCCAGATTACAGAGCAAGTTCTATAGAACCAATGGTATTTGCATAAAAAAAAAATAAATCTGGTGAGTCTGTAGTCAGCCTGCACTTGAGCTGGATAGGAAACATGGCCACTGTTCAAAATGAGCAGGAACCTCATGTTCAACTCATTTGGTCAGTTTTGAAATCTGAATTTCTTCATGTTTTGGAAAGGAACGCGTCAGGTGCTGTGTGCCAGTCTGCTTTTGGGTTCTTACATTTCTATTTATTCCCTTATTTGAGCATGTTTCTAATTGTGCCAGTTAAACAGTAAAACAGGGTTAAAAAACTCATTTGGACCAGAAGCATCCATGGTGGTTTAAGGTCAGTGTGACTTTTGGCAGCAGCAGTTTTCCTTCAGTGGCAGAGATTGTGCACCTGTGCTTTGGCTGCTTTGGTGCCAAGGGTTTGCCCGTAACAGGGTCTGAACCAGCCCTGGCAAGGTCGAGGTGCCAGCCCTGATTTGTTTTACAGCCCTGCAGTGCAATGGCCTGGGTTGCAAACACCTCAGCAGGCAGCAGCATCCCAAATTGCAGCTATTAAACCTGGCATTGCCTGCCTGACCCATGCCCTGCAAGGCTTTGCTGGGACTGTTCTCCTTTAAGCCAGCAACGAGACCTTTGCAATCTCTGTGCTTGTTTTAGCAAACTGATCTTATCTGCAGATCAAAATAGATTTTGAAGGTGTCAAATGCTGGCAGTATATCTCCTATAGCAACACATTTGTTGCAACAGGTGAAGGTTTAAGACAGAACAGAATGTTGGGCTTGGCTGCTCTTTGCTCTCCCTCCAGCTTCAGGGAGGTGTGGGAGGGATGTGAACCCCTCCATTGTAGAGATGTGACTTCTGGGGCTCTTTGCTGTGTGCGTTGCACCCTGGTCTCTGCTTTGGGCTGTTATCACTGTGTTTCATAAGGATAATATTTACTTTGACACACATGTGTTTTTCTTTCCTGTGCCTTACTATTAAATCCACAACTAAAAGCACATTGCTGTGTAATTACACACACACACGTCTTGCTTTGGGTTTAGAAATAAAACTGCAGGCATCTGCAAGGGGCATCTCTATCAATTCCAACAAATAAGAGCCCTCCTGTAAAACTTGCCATGTTTCTCCTTTCAGCCTCAGCTGGAATGAATTCTGCAATTACCTTTGGTGGCAGAGGTCTGTGAAGGTGCTGGGGTTTTATTTTTCATCTTCAGAAATTATGTTGTGATGATGCTGAAACAGTTTACAGCACTTAGAGGGTGTTATATAACAGGTTAAGTGTGTGCTCACAGGAGCTGGAGCACTTTGGCCAGGAAATTGGGCTGGGGAGAAGAGTCATCGTGGGTCAGGCCTGTGTCAGGGTGTGTGGTGGGGAGGAGGTCAGGCAGCCCTGGAATTCTGGAACAGAGCCGGGTTGGAGACACTGCTGCTTTGGGATTTCTTCCCAAACACCCTTCTGATTGTGGAGAAGCATTGAACCACAAACAGGACAAGGCATCTCTCAGTCTGTCTTGAGGAGGGTTGTCCTGAGGGCTGAACAGAGCTTTGTGACCTGTGCCCTGGGTGGTAAACGTCTGCTTGTGGGCAGAGCTGGAATCAGGGGGGCAGAGGCTGTTCAAGGGCTTTCCTTGCCCCCTGAACCCCAGCTGCCCCCACAGCCTTCAGCAAAGGCAGCACAAGGTCACATCTTTGCACTCCACTGTCACAGCATCTTATGGGACAGGAGATTGTGGATAAAACCCAGCCATGAACATCACTGCCTGTGCCTGGTGGAAAAGCCCCTGCCCATCCTGTAGTCCAGCAGCAGAGCTGGACTTTCCCTCCCACCATCCCTGGAGCACATCCAAAATCTGCAGTGAGTTTGCACTTGGGTAAAACGAGTTGTTTTACACTCCTTGCTGGGCTGTGGCTGCAGCAGGGAGCTGGAGCCCCCAGATGTCTCCCAGGTGCATCAGAGGTGCTTTTAAACACAGGAGGGGGAAGAAGATAATAGACTTGTCTAGTGCTGTTTTGTCAAAATACAGCCAGGACAAGTGCAAACTAATTAGAAATCGAGACAACTCCCATATAAAACGCAATGGTGTGTCATGTGTGTGCCAACAGGCAAAGTGATTACTCAGTTGTTGTTCAGGCGAAAATTCCCACTGAGTAAGGTCAGAGTAATCACCTCAGGATCTGTCCCTCCTGTGCTTCCCCCAGCTGCCACCGTGCTTTCCATGTGAGGAGCTCCAGGCACTTTCTGCTCTTGGCTGGGTTTGTGTCTCAGGCTTTGCTGACTCAAGGCAAGGCTTGGCACGACACCTGGGCATCACCCATCCTCTGGGAGAGGAAACAACTTCATGGGCTTCTGCCCATTGTCCCCTCCATCCCTGTGCCCACAGAAATTGCCACAGGGATTAGGCAATGCTGCCTGTGGGACTGATCACAGTCAATTGATCACCTTCCCCTGCTTGTCCACACCATGCCCTTCATCCACCTTCCCCAAGAGCTGTGCTGAGCTTTTCCCCACTGCAGGGTGGTGAGGGAGGATTGCTGTGCCTGGGCCCCTGCTGACAGCCCTGCTATACCTGTGTGCCCCTGAGCCTCACAGATTCCTGAGGCAGGTGTATGTTTTGCTCCATTTGTATATTTTTGGGGTTTGCATACACTGGGGGATCCTCCTGTGCTCTCTTGAGATCTGTAATGGTAGACTTTTGGTCAAAATCCTGAATCTGTCAAACCCTTAACACATTTCTTCCTAAATCAGTGTTACTCCTCAAAGCCCACCTCTAGGGCCTGTCTTTACCCTGAAGGTCCATGGCTTGGTCTGCTTCCCTTATTCTGGGTCAGCTTTCAGGATCTGGACCAAAGCTTTTGATCTCCACATGGCAGGAGAGGGTGGGTGTGCTTTTTTTGAGGGATAGGGGTCCAGTGGCTGCAGTCCTTTTAGTAGCTTAGATAGTCCTTATTGTCAGTGTTACAAGCACTACTAGACATTAAACTGTGTCTCCATCCTCTATTTCAGGGATTTTCAGTTCCCTGCATCCTTTCCCCCCTCCTCTGCCATCTCCCTGCAGGAATGGATTGCATTCCTAGCTTAAATACCAGGGGCTCTCATCATCCTCCCACTGCTCCCCATTCACTGTCCTGGGCAAGGAGCTGCACCTGCCCCTCTTCCTCAGCTGTGGGTGTCCCTTCTGGGTCTCTCACAGCTGCCCCAGGCCAGCTCCCCCCTGCTCCCCTTTCCTCCCTGGGCCCCACCCAGCTTTATCTCAGAGGCAGACAGAGATGTGACACGCAGCTGTGTTCACTTGGCTGATGATCTGTCCCCAATTAGCCCAAATGCAAGCTAGCACAGCAAGAGAGAAAGAAAGGAAGTTATAGGAGGGCTTGAGAGAAAATGTTGTGCTCTGTGGCAACAGCAAAGGAGAAAGAAAAAGGATTTAATTTACAGAAAAAAAAGGAGGCTGCAAAGTGGGCTCCTGGGCCAGTTAGCAGGACTTATCTACAGATAGGACAGGTCCCATTTTAACTTCATTTTCTTGTGCTCAGCAGTGGCTTTCTCTTTATATTTCTCTTTATGTGCCCCTGGCTTGATGAACCATAAAATCACAGGATGGTTTGGCTTGGAAGGGACCTTAAAGATCAACTCCTTCCAACCCCCTGTCACAGGCAGGGAACCTTCCACTAAAAAAGATGGAGATGCAGCTTTTGATGTTGTGCAACAGCAAAGCTCTGGAAGGAAATGTCTCCCTTTCTGCTTATGTGGGAATTAAGTGTGGCTGCTGGGAAGGAAAAGGCCTGTCCTTTGGAAGAGCCTTATTAAGGGAAACCAGCTATTAACAGGTATATATGGAAAGGGTGGGGTTCCTTATTACTGAGCTCATTTCAGCATCTCCTATCTGCCTCAGGAGTGCATCATGGTGATATCAGCCTTTATTAATATAAAACTCAGTATTACACAGCCCTGATTACACCACAGGTGTAATTCAGTGGGTCTCTGACATTGCAGCCTATCTGATTAAAGTGGCAGTGCAGCGATCAGTGACACCAAATTAAGCTGTCAGTGTCAGGGATCTTTTGGTGTAAAGTTAAATTATATCCAAGGATTAAAACCTGGGAGCACTGTGATCTAATTAGCTGAAGTTTATCCTGTGAGTGGTTGGGTTGTAATAACTTGGTGATGCAGAGATGAAAATGCCCAATAGCCAATTTTCTCTGTGGGAAAGTGAGAAGTTACTTGGGTTTGGAATGTGCTGCATGACTCTTCTGTGTGATTTTTTAATTTTTTTTTCCAGTCTAAGGAATCATTGTGGAAAGATGCATTCACTTTAATTCTTTTCCAAGCATGTATGGATTACAGAATTTTCCCTCTCTCTTTGAGGAGAAGTATCTTTATCTCATTCCTGCCTTTATTACAGAGTCACCACAAAACTCTAATTAGAGGAAGCATGTTTTTAGTGGTGGAGCTGCTGAGAAATTAATACTGCTGTTCTGAAGTCCAGTGTTGACATTTAAATGCTGTGTGGGAATAAAAAAGCCTGCATTTCTTGAAAACCAAAACTCAATTATTCCCAATGAAAATTTTCCAGAAACCTGTCATTTTTATAGTATAGGTGTCTTACACTCTACTTTCATATAGATTTTAATAGAGAGATCATAGTCTTAAAAATCACCCTATCAAAACAATTTTCTCAATATTGTTAATATGAAAAATTGCTTTGTCTCTTGCTTTCTTGATAACACTTATATCAAACCATTTCTGCAAAACACTTAATTCTGTTTAAAACTGCTTTTTTGTTGTTGTTTTAGCAGAAAACACTTCCCTCAGATGTTTTGATCACCTTTATTCAGCACAAGAGTGCCCAGCGTTTCACCTGGGAGCTGCAGGGTGGCTTCAGGTGGATTTTATGGGACTCAGCACAGCTGAGCATGAGTCCCACAATATTTACCCAGCCATGAGACAAGCAGGTGTAATTATATTGGCCTTTATCATTTTCCCATGGCTGCCTTGCTGATAAGCTGCCCTTGGCCAGGGCTGCTCACGCACGTTCGGCGAGGAGCCTGCGCCTTTCTGTGTCTGTACACAGACACCAGGGCTCCCCACTGCACCCTTCCAGCCCCAAAGAGAGGGAAAACTCCACTCTCTTCGTTAGAATTAAAGCTTTTCTTGCTCTCCCTGTTGGTAGAGCAGACTCTGGTGTGGCTCAGTCATGGCTCAGGATGCCCCCTCCCCTCTAACCCTTCTTGCTCCTCCATAATTTGCTCTGTTAAATCAGAGACTCAAAGCTGACCCTTCTTCAGAGAGCTCAGTGCCCAAGCTGGCCTCATTCTGCACAACTTGGAAATAAATAACCTTCTCCAAGTGCCATTATGCTGTGTCCTCATAATGGTTCTTCCTTTCTTTCCTTTTTCCTCCTCTAAAGTCAGGCTGTCCATGTGCAGAGGAGCCTGGTTGTGCTCTGTCAGTGGGCAGAGGTGGGAGGAAGGTTTTTATCATCTGCCAATCAGTGGATTGTGAACAGCCAGGAGAAGTCAAGCTGGCCTTTAAGGCAAAGAGGAGCTAAAAAATATTGTGTATTTCAATGACAGTGAGAAAGCGACATAAGGAATGAAAATAATTGTGTGCATCTTAAAGAATGAAAAATGTCCCAGATTCAGCTTCTTTTCAATTTCTTTTTCTATATGTCAATATTTAACTGTACAATTTTAGGGAAGGGGTATCTTGGGATGAATACTTGTGTTTCAAGTAGTGCCTTTGACCCACTCACATGACAAGCTTGGTACTCGGTGTCTAAATAAAAGCTGTGGTGATAAGGAACCAATGCTGTTCCTGAGTGAACTGTACAGGAAATGTGCTGGTTCTTTACTCACTCAGTTTCCAGCTGGGAGACAGACACTGGAGTGAAAGCTGAGCCCTGTGACTGCAAACATCAGGCATTGGAAATGGTCATCATTGCTCACAGCTTAAGTCAGCTTCCCATTCCCCAGCACCTTTTTGTTGTTACTCTGCTGGGTTTCTCTCTTGAGGGATGTATTTTCCAGTCTTCTCAACACTCTCATTTCTCCTTCACTCGGTATTGCAGTTCTTATTGAGCTTCCTCATACCTGTAAAACACTTCCCACATCTCTTGTGGCCAGAAAATTCTCCTTTCACCTCCAAATCATCTCTGGGGAGAAAGAGCAGAAGCATTAAGGGTTGATGTGAGGAGCTGGGGTTACATTTCTACAGTGGGTTTGGGATGGTTATTTTAAAGGCAAAACCTGTAATTTTCTCAGAATTTATATTCATTTCATGAAAATTAAGTTCTCAATCCTATTCAGTTTTTAATTGGCACTTTTAATATATCCTACTGTGTGCTAGCAAAAAGAAACATTTTCTCTTCATGCTTCCTCCCACTTTTTGGTTCTTTTCCTTTCACTCTGTTCACTTCCAACATCTGATCAGCCAATTTATCTACCAAAGGTTTCTCAAGATAAATATATGACTTGCCATGTGCACCAGAACACTCTAAATGGATAAAAATGAGTGTCAAGGTTTTTTAAGTCCTCAAATCTCTCAATATTTTATTAATTTTCACATGAAGAGTTTCATGAATTATTTTGGAGATGTTTCATATGGTGAGGGCTCTTTCAGGCTTCCTTTCTTGATGTCTTTTTTCCCCTTAACCAGAAATACATGTTCTTTTGCCTGATGCCATTTTTATGCTCCTACCATTATCTCCCATGCACACCTTTTCCTTTAAGTACTTAATTGATGCTGGAGACTGTGCCCTGTTCAAAAACAATTCCATTAATTCCTGTATTTTTCACGTAATGTGCTGTGTGTCTGCTGCAGCCTACAAAGGCTTAATAACAAGGCTAAAAGCTCTATGTGGGTGCAGAGAAGATTAAGCTGGTCTGAGTATGGAAAGTGCAGAAAGTAAAGTGAAGGGGAAAGGCTTTTGTTCAACTGAAGTGGGGTGAGAAAGCTTTTCCTCACCTGGGGCCATGCAGGGTTCCCAGTGTCTCTTGCAGGGCACACACCAGTCTGCATCTCCTTATCACCCAGACCTTGCCCCCAGACCTGGGATGAGAACACGGCTACAGCCAGTGGGATCTGGGCCCCTTCCTGCCCCACAGCACCAGGATCCTCCATCCTGCTGAGCCTGGAGCCCCCAGGGATGGCACAGCACCCACATTGCACCTGTGAGGGGTTCTGCTCCCAGCTCTGGGCCCCAACACGAGACTCTGAACTGTGGGAAAAAGCCCAGAGGAGGCACAAAGGTGATCACAGGGCTGGAGCACCTCTCCTACAAAGGCTGAGAGAGTTGGGGTTGTTTAGCCTGGAGAGGAGAAGGCTCCAGGGAGACCCTAGAGCACCTTCCAGCACCTAAAGGGGCTCTAAGAGAGCTGGAGGAGGACTTTTCACAAGGGCATGGAGTGATAGGATGAAGGGCCTTAAGCTGAAGGAGGGAAGATTAGATTAGATATTAGGAAGAAATTTGTCCCTGTGAGGGTGGTGAGGCAGAGAGGTTGTGGACTCCCCAACCCTGTGAGTGTCCAAGGCCAGGTTGGATGGGGCTCTGAGCACCCTGGAAGGGTCGAAGGTGTCCCTGCCCATGGCAGGGGTTGGAACAAGATGATCTTTAAGGTCCCTTCCAACCCAAACCATTTTATGAGTGGGGTAATCCAGGAGCTTCCATTGGGACAAAAGAGTGGAAATGGAGACTGGACAAAGATCAGTAGAGAGGATGGGGAGCAGGGGTGGGAATTTGCAGGGCACCACACTGGGGAATTTGCCATCAGGAAGGGTGGAGGTTTCACACCTCTGTGCTCAAGAGTCAGCTTCCAAAATCAGCCAAGCAAGGAAACAGCTCAGCCCTAGCCCTGTGCAATGGGAGCTGTGTGTGCACAGGGGTGTTCCCTGGTGGAAAACAGCATCTGTGGTGGCAGCAGAGGGAGAAGCTCATGATTTAGGGGAGGGTGATGGCAGGAGAGGAGGGAAGCCCACACTGATGTGTGTACAGGCAAGGTGTTGCAAAATTACAGTTGTGTCAGCAGCTGGCCAAACCACGTGGATGAAGTAAGGCAGAACTTGTTGCCTTTAGCCTCATTCTAGGGAGCCAGATTGGGTAAAGCATATTTATTAACCCAAGATTTAATTTGTAATTTCTCCTGGAGGACTAAATTCAGAACTCATCTTGTTCTTTTCTCCCTTCTCTCTTGCCATGCCTGAAAGGAAAAGTTAACCAGCTGAGGTTTAAGGTGTCTGACACCAGCCCTGATGCAATGGCAGTGCAGGGTGAAATAACCAGTTGCAAACCCTGCCTGGGAGCATGGAAGATTTGCTGGAGCCATGCTGAGGGACAAAGCTGATGCTGCTGGTGCCCAAGCTGTGGCTTCCCAGGCACAGTCCCACCCTTTTAGCCTCTGGTGTGGGCACTGCCCTTGGTGTCACTGCCTCAGCAGCCAGAAGTGCTGAGCCAGATGCTGCCTCTTTAGGCCGGGTTCCCATCCTGCCTCCCAGAGAAATCGGAGTTGCGTAAAGGCAATGATTGGGAGTCTTGCTGGGGCAAGGGGGAAAGGGAAGCTGGAATGGGATAAGAGTGTGCAAGGGAAGATCCTGTGGGAGAAGAGAGGGTCACAGCCAGGTTCCTCTCTGCGGGTTGGGGAGCAGATCATTCGCCTGCTGATTGTTTTTCATTCTCAATCTCCTCATGGTTAGTGGAGTTTGACCTGATGTGAATTCCTGTTATCTGTTCATACATCCATCCTCTGGTGTCCAGCAGGTCCCCGTGCCATCACTAACAGCTGCTGGAAGTGTCAGACTTGCTTTGCAAAACCAGATGCCTCCCACTGGGTTCAATTTCTCCTGGAGATTTGTACAAATGTGTCCTTTACACTCACCTGGATTGGGTGGCTGTGAAGAAACCCTCACCAAGTTCCTTACAAGTCAGGCACACAAACCCTTCAATTATAAAAGGGAAAACCAAGGTAATAAGATGTGAGGGTCTACAACAGACCCCTACAGTATGGAAAGGGATGCGTGATGATTTAAAAAAATATAAAAATCCCTGTCATGACTGTCTGAAGGTGGGACCATGTGGTAAACAGACCTCAGTCTCCCAAAGGTCAAGAGAAGAAGGTCAACAGGAAAAGCAGTTGTGTGGCCAGGTTGAGAGACAACTCATCTCAGAAATGGGAGGCAGCTAATAATGGGCTGGCTATTTCAGTATCCTTCCTGGTTAACAGAAATGAATTGAACAATCCAAAGGTGGGGGTGAACTGAGTGATCATAAAAAAAACCGGGTCACCACGATAAGAATCGTGGATTTCAGGAAAGGTACGGAGCTGTTTGGCTGTTATCTGGGACAAAAGTCTAAAGGGTAAAGGTTGACTGGCATTCATATTATATACAAAACATGCTGGTAGACTTTCCTGATGCAGCAGCCAGCTGGAAAGCTTTGTCTGAAATGCCCTGCAGTCCCTGGAGGTGAGTTTGGTACAGACGGGTGCAACCCTGCTTCAGATGTGGCACAAACTCAAGTGTGGGGAGCAGTTCCTTGGCAGCAGCAGAGCAGAAGGACCCAGCTGAGAACAGGCTACAGAGGATGTCCAGTGGCAAATTTTAGCCAGAATGGCCAAACTGAAAACAGACTTGTGCTACTTTATGGGCTCTCTGGATTTGTTTGTGTTTTGGGATTCCAGCACGTTGTACCTTGAGTGTTTGGTGTCCACAGGAATGTGAACAGCATGAAAATCAAGATTAGGGTGATTGATACGTTGCTGTTTGTTTGCTAACCTCGTTCCAAAAGGTTATTCCGCTTTGTAGCATGCCCTGAGTTATAAATGAAAGCATCCTCATGTCTGGGTTTGCCCCAAAACATGCTCAGTGAAGCCAAAGGTTCACAGTGCCCTGGGCAGTGCTGAAGTGTTGGCCTTGGTGCAGTCTGGGGAGACAAGGGATATAGCTCTTACTCTAATAATATTAATAATAATATTAATGAAAAACAAGAGATTTGAAAGAAATCTCATGTAATTAGCAAAGCCCTGTGATTCAGCCAGCTTTGTTGTCTTGCAGCCCTCTTGCACAGTAAGTATGTTCTGTTAGCTACTGCTAGAGGTTCCTTTTACTGTTACAAAGCTGGAGCACGAAGAGAAATATGTGCCATGTCCAGCTTTTCCTGTTCAGGGAGTAATTTTTTCCATGACGTCTAATCTTTTTCTTTTGCTGAACTGTCAGCAAAGCCAGACCACTTTGGCTTGGCATTTCGCCCACATCCACCTACATATTTTTCTTAACAGCAAACAAACTAATTAAGTGCCTGTATCTTATGAGGCATTCCTTTCTCTCAGGTAGTTACTGATTAAAAAAAATAAATAAAACTTCTCACTATTTTGAGAAAACAAGAGATGAGTCAGTGTGTTCACAGCCTGGTTTATTATTAAATAAGAAGCCAGGATCAAAAAAAAAAAAAAAAAAGAAAAAGAAAAGAAAAGAGCAGGGTGGAAAAAAAATGTTAGCGCTGTCATATTGTGTTTGTGGCCAGTGAAAAAAGACTGTTCTCACTCCAGTGAGCATTTCCAATATCTATTAAAATTCATGAGCAATACAGTTGCACATGAAGGTGGACAGGGGTACATAAATGAGGCACAGGTACCTCTCATGTGAGAGATTATTGTAATAAAATGTAAATTTTATAAACCGAAGTTCATATTGCTTCGTGTTCAATAGCCCTTTCAGTAATGCCAGCTGCAAGTAGAAAGGCAATTATTCACAGACAACAGAGGTTCTCCAGCTCTAATAGATAACAATGACCTTAAAAAGAAGATAAAGCTTCAGTTAGTAACTTTAAAAGGAATTGTACATTTTTAAAGTGAATTAATTGGGAGTAGAAAAATTCAGACAGGTCATCTAAGCCAACATCTGCTATTGGGGGAGTGGGGCATGGGGGGATAGCAGGATGTGTTCTCTGGAATCTGCAGCTCCCAAGCAATTCCCCTGATGATTTGGATAAATTCCCTGGATATATCTTGCCTAGGGGGTGTCAGGACAGGATAAGAAGGGAGCAGGAGCAAGGCACACAAAGCCTGGCTGGGTGATGCCATGGGAGCAGTGGGGGTGGTTCTGAGATGGCTTCTCATCCCAGGACTGAGGAACAAAGGTGATGCTGGTGAGGGCAGATGGCTCTGGTGTTAACCTGAACTGATTCCCTGAGCAAAAAGGTGCCACTGTCTGAGCACTGACTGCAGCACCCTGACCAACCCAAGGCACCAGCCAGGCAGCGAGTGCTGAGCACGCTGATAATCTCCTGCCAGGACAGCAGCCACTGTAATGCTCTGAGCTAAAGTGAAAACAACAATAAAGAGGTCTTCAGTTGTCTCCTTCCCTAATATTAAACCCAGTTCTAGGCTTGCCTGTGTTTGTCTGGAGAACAATTTGTGCCCCAAGACAAACCAGGAGACGCTTGCTGCTATTACCAGCAGCCCTCATTCTACCTTGGGAGGTGTTGCAAAATGTGTAAATCAGCTTAGCTTTTCATCCCTTGGTTTTCTTAATCAGGACTTCAACTCCAGCCTTTGATGCAGGCTTTACTCACAACAGACCTATTAAGTTATTTGCTGCTGCCATTGTATACCCAGGAGATCCACACATGCCCCACAGTTACATAGAAGCCATCCAGACTGACACCAGTGTTTATGCAGATCTCCAGGATTTATCGTTTGGCATAGACTTTTGGGATAAAGTGCCAACCCTGTGTTTAAAAGCTGCCATGCCATGGAGTAGCATCCCAGCCCCAGAAAAAAAAAAAAAAAAAGCAGGAGCTATTGGCTTCCAGTGGCACCATCTCTAATCCCAGCCTCCCAGCCCTGAGTGATTCAGAAGCAGACTGAGATCTCCCATGCATTGTTTTGATCCCTAATCCTGCCCAGTTCTCCTCCTTTGATATGCAGCAGAGGGCTGCTGTTTGCCAAGGGGTGATTAGGGGACACCAGGTGCTGGAGGTTTGGTAGCACTGGGCGAAGTGGAGTCAGTGTGGCCTGAAAAAGGAGCTCCCATGGGTGGAGCTGATGGTGACTTTGGCCAGACAGTGGTGGTGGGGAGGGCTGAATAACCCTGACACCAGCTCCCACCCTGCCTTCCCACTGGGCCAATTGCAGCAGGAAAAGCAAGCCAAGCCAAGCATTAAATGTGTGCCTGTAGACACGAATGTGGGAGTCTCTGCCTCATCCCAAAATAGCCCAAAAGTCATTTTAATGCCAGCCTTCCTCTTGCTTGTGAGCTCTGTGGATCACTTAGGCTCCACCAGCCCTGCTGCTCCTAATCTTGGCCCTCATCTTAGCACAGGAGCTCTGGGAGCTCATCCTTATGAAAAACCCAGACTAATCCCTCCAGGACGCTGCGCAGGCTCGCGTCCCAGGCTGCTGATTTACCTCGTGGTAAAACAGGAAACTCCTCAGCTCCTGTTGAGTGAAGCCCTGGCCCTGCCCTGAGCTTTCTGGGGCGTTTCCACTGCCTTTGGGCTTAGATTAGCACTGGTGCCACGTGGGTGGGGGGTTGAGGCTCTTGTGTCTGAGGGACCACATGGAAAACTCAGGGACCTAAGAGTTGCACGGATCAGTATGTTTGTGTGCCTGCAAGACCACACAAGCAAAAGTGAGGGCATCATCCTGAGGGAGAGCATTGATCTGTGATTTGTTCAGGTGTGTTTTGAAAGAAAAACATGGCAGAGAGCAGGATGGCATGGGCTGAAGATCGCTTGGGCTTAGTGTCCCCTTCTTCTGTGTCCTGATGGACATTTAAAAACGGGATGGCTGCCCTGTGGGTGAAGAGTCCTCATTCATTTTGTGCCAACTCAGGATCTGTGAGCAAGGATATCACCCCATCATTAGGGCTCAGGCTGCTCGCAAAGCTGTAATTTCTGTTTGGTTCTTGTCCTGTAAAACTGAGGAGTCAGCATCACCTGGAGCAAAAGGGTCATAATTCACTTCGGTTCAGCTCAACGTCACTGGATTAGAGCGTTGAGAGAAGAAGCTGGAGAGTTTGATATAACATGAGCATCTGCAGGGCCTGTCTGGCTAAGATAAGGGCTGATTTATGGCGAGGCAAATTGTCTTTGATTTGCTCAGAAGGCAGATGAGATTTTACCGTAAGGTTAAAACAAGCCAGTGCAGTGTTGATTATTCTGGGCCAGATTCAACTCGTATATTTATTTTTTTATTTATTTATTGTCTCTATACTGAACAGGTATTATGGTCTGCACCTTGTGAACAGAAAACTACAGTGTAAAAGCAGATGGGGTTAAGAAAAGGGACAAGATGAGTGTTAGGTCTCAGAAAAGCAGAAGTTTTCCTCATTGTGAAGAGAAGTGATTGGCAAACTTGGCTGATCACTGGTGCCAGGAATGCTGAATCAAATACCTTTGTTTAGGACAAATGGATGTTGAGTGTTACTGGAAAGGCTGGAATTAATTACTTTTTCCTGTGAAGACCATTGGTATCTTCTAGGTAATGTTACTCAGGTTATTTCTTTTGATAACAAAGGAAGCTTCTAACAGCTTCTCATGGAAACCACCCCTATAGCCCATCCCCAACCCCAAAAATGTTGCCATGCAAACCCAAAATACCTCCAAAAGATCACCTCATGTGTGCCTCCAGCTCTGAGCCTTCCCTACACCCAGGAATCCTCAGCCAGTACCTCCAAGCTTTCAGAAACTTTCCTCCACACCTCAGTTTCTCAGGTCACCTCCTGTCAAGGCAGAACCCTAACACAGGAGACCAAAGAAGCACTGCTGGCTCAAGGGTGGATTACACAACTACCCCTAGGGACAGCAGCGCTTACTGGAGGTCTTTAGTCCTTGCTTTCAGCACAATGTTAGACTGAGCTCTTTGGTTCCTCCTGGACTTGTGTCCATGGGCATAACCCAACCCTAGGGTTAGCCCAGGAGCCTGGGCAGCCCAGCCCAAACTGTTGAACTGTGAGCTTTGCCTGCAATCTCTCACCCATCAGAGGAGACACCTGGCTCTGCTACTTGTGCACCCCTCTGCCTCCCTCAAAACTCAGGAATGAGCCCAGTGCTCCATCTCCAGCACCAAAACCCTCTTATAGCTCCAGTGATACCCTGAGGGGTGTCCCAGGAGCTTCTCAGTGCTTTCCTGTGGCTGTTTAACAACCAAGGGGAGGCAGCCTGGGTGGGATTTGGCTTTCCTTCCTTCCTTCCTTTGGCCAGCCCAGTTCTCCTGGGTTCACCTGGGCTGTCTGCTCTCCCTCTCTGGTCAGTGCAGGACACTCAGCTCACCCAGAGGCACAGCCCCATGACTGAGAAAGGTGGGATGAATAAATACAGCGGGTTTTCCTCATTTTCTCTCCAACAGGTGCTGGGGGAGCTTTGGCACACTTGCAGGGACACCTGAAGCTGGGTGTGCTGCATTCCAGCTGGCTATGAAAATTTATATTTAATGAACAACCTAAACAACTGTGACTGATTGTTGCTGAGTATTTGCCCTGGTTTAATAGTCTCTGTCTCAGACATGTATTTCTAGCCCTTGCAAATGTGTTCTTTGGGTCTTCTGTTGCTGATCTCAATAATTAACTGGTAAGAATGTTACCTGCTGTGGTCTGAGTACAGCCCCTGACCTGGGATGTGTGGGAGGAGACCCTGCACTGCTGCCTGGTGCTGCTGTGGGAGGACCCTCAGTCCTTGGTGATGCTTAGACCCTTGGTGCCACGGATTTCAGCTCTGAAGGGCCGCTATGCTGTGCTTAGGCAGTGAGCTGAGCCCTTCCTTGGGATCCCTGTCCCTTCTGGAACAGCCTCTGAGACCACAAATCCATGTTCATGCAGCATGTTCTGAGCAGGAATGGATGGTAAGAGGGAGCCAGGGGGAGATGCAGCAGCCAGAGGAAAACAAAACAAACCCTCAGCCTCCTTTTTGTTAGCAGCTGTCAGAAAAACACCTGGTGGAGAGCTGATTTCAGCTGTTACCTGACACCAGGTGATATCACCGTGCTCTCTTGGGTGGGGTCTGCAGAGAATACAGGAATATTAAAGATGTAATGGCTGGTTCAAACAATGGCAGTCAAGGGAAATAAAAGAGGAGGATAAGAAAGTAATTGTCATAATTAGGCAGGAGGAGAAAACGGAATAGGCTGTGGTGGAGGCAGCAAAGCGCTGCTGGGTTACCTGCTGCAGGTGTTGAGCTGTGGTGGCAAAGTCTCAAAAGGAAAAATTAAGAGTTGTGTAATTAATGCCTGATGAATAATGCAAATAGGTGCCCTCACAAGTAGTTGTAAAACTGATTTTGTTACAGGGATGCTGCAGAAGTCCACAATGTGCTTTTCATTTCCAAGCTCTCTTCTTGATGTTCTCACTCTATGTTTCTGTGGCAGGAGCTGGCTTTCTTTTCACTGAATTCCTGGTTTTGCCATACCTCTCCCCATTTTTCTGCTGTTAGAGAGAGAGATCCTTAATAAACTAAGCTAAGGTAGGAGGAAGTGAAAGATGGAGTTGAGAGAAAGGCAGAAGAGATACATTTGCAGCTTAATGACCTTTTTCAGACAAGATATCATCATTTAATGTAGCCTAGGCACAAAGCAGGCACTGGATTGGAGCAGCCATTCCTTGGAGAGCCTCATAAGCTCTTATTTGCATGGATGTTAGAAGGTATCTCACCTGGATGTGAGTATTTCTGGTGAGGAAATCATCCTGTCCCGGGTTCTCTTAATGGCTTGATTGAAGGATGGGATGTCAAATAGCACTAAATTTAACCCATGGTTAAAGGATTATTTCTTGGCTCCTCAACAACAACATATTCTGTGGAAACCCGGTGATCTTGTGTGTGTCACAATATAATATTTATATCCTCACTAGGCATTAATCGTGTCACAACTCGGATCTGCAGCCAAACTCTGCTGGCATCAGATGTGTTTGTACTGACATCTTAACTTCCCTGCTGTCGGCCAAATGCCTTTTGGGCAAAACTGGAGGGTTGGATTGGTTGTTCAGGAAGAGCTTTAAGGAGTTAAAAGCACTGGGGGGGGAGCCAAACCCAAAATCTGAGGCTGGCTCTGGCCTTCTGGCAGAAGGTTTCTCCAGCAGCAGCAGTGACTTCCCTCTTCCATTCCACTCAAATCTCATGGTCTTTTGTGGAGTAGCAGAGCTGCCCCCAAAGCCCCAGCATCTCTCTAGAGCTGGGCTGTGCCTCCCCCAAAACAGACCTCTCCAGAAATTAAACTTTGTGTGGAGCTGAGGTGCTGGGGCTCTCTCTCCCTGCAGGACACCCAGTGCCTTGCCCAGGAGCAAATCTTCTCTGCGGCTGGGTCTGCTCCTGCTGGCACAGGAGCTTTGATATCTGATCAAGGAAGATGATTGAAGCCTCTCAGGAGACCTTCGAGGAAGCCATAATCCTCTGGCACGACAGCGTGGCTGGTGAGGAGTGGCCAGGGCTTGGCACAGAGCCCCTGGCACACACCAGGCGTCAGAAGGGGGGAAAGGGGACATTTTTAGCTGAGAGATACAAACCTAAGATTGCTGGGAGCCTTGATCCACTTGGCTGGAAGATTTTGCCCCTTGCATTTTGGTCTCTGGTGAATTTTGTTCATCTGGGATACGTTCAGGGCCTTAGAGCAAAGCTGGGGAAACAAACAGAACTTGGGAAAATGGCAGAAGGGCAGGAAGAGGCTTGATAAAAAGCAATGCAGCTCTGCACCCGCTCACTTTGTGTGTGCACGTGTACCTTTGCAATAGAGCTAAGAAATACTTGGTAAATACCTTCTTTATGGGCCAAAGAATGACCTTTAGAGGAGCAACAGTTATTAAAATATGTGAAGAAGGCAGCTGGGGGACAAGGGGAGGAGTCATAGAATGGTTTGGGTTGGAAGGGACCTTAAAGATCATCCAGTTCCAGCCCCACTGCCATGGGCAGGGCCACCTTCCACTGGACCAGGCTGCTCAGAGCCCCATCCAACCACAATGAGCCACTGCAAAGAGATGAGGCCAAAAGTAAGAAAGTTACTTGCAGCTCCTTTAGCTGTTGGTGATGCAGGAGCAGCAGCCTCATGTACCATTTTGGACCTGAGTCTTGGGTTCGGATTTGGGTTGTTGGGATGGGATGGGGTCAGAGCTGTTGTCAACAAGAAGCATAGTAGGGGAATCAGTAGGAGTTTGTATCCTGTCTCATGTGACTGCTGAAGAGAAGATAAAGATGACTTATTCTACCACAACAGGAGGTAGAAGCAGAATCCAAAGACAGGATACCTTTAGACTGATAAAGGGGTTTTTAATGTGTGTGTGTATATATATATATATATATATGCACAGACATATACATTTAAGTGTCTGAATATGTATTACTACATAGGTGTCTATAAATATTTTTTAAATGGTAACTAAACAGTGTAGGATTCTGGAAACATTTAAATATTTACCATAGATAAAGTGGACACTGTGATAAGTGACTGGGATGTGGAAGGCGTTTTCCCTGTGAGCACTGTACTGCACCTAGCTGCTTAGAGAGGAATTATGATTTGATTCTTCCTTGGGCTTTTAACACAGGAAACTCTGAGGCAAAACTGAATTTGAGGAATGCTGTGCTTTCTGATGTGGGAACAACCATACCAGTGTTTGTGGCTGAACAGTTGGATGTTTTTTCCTTTTTCTTTGCAGATGGGATGTGATTTCTTTCTGACAGCAGCAGAGGATTGCTGGGTTGTGGCAGAGCTGTGATGTGTCTAATTCAAACATTTGGCAGCCTTGAGGGACACACCCTGAGGCAGCTTTTAGCCATGTGGATGCTCTGATAGACCTCAGGGAGCTGGGATGGAGTAGCTTAAGGGGAGAGCTGCAAAATGCTGTGGGACAGAGCAGTCGGTGGCATCAGGTCAGCAAAGCATTGCACAGGCAGAGATGAGTTGCTGTAGTCTCCTTTATTGTGTTTTAGTCTGTTCCTAACAGCAAAGAGTGATGGCCCTGTCTGTGAGCAGCTTGTGCTGGGGGGAGTTTGGTGCACATAGTGATCTGAGAGTTCCCTGCCTTGAGAAGTGGCTGATTTTCAGTGCAAAAATAAGAAAGGAGTGTTGCGTTAGCGAGCGCAGGTGTGTGGGCACAGCACGGGCACGTGTGTGCCTGTGCAGGGAGGGGCACGGGCACCTGGCTGTCCCTGTGAGGCCAGTGAGGAAAGAGCCACGTCAAGCCATGGTAAAAAGCTGGAATGGCTCAATTTCCCATCCCTATTGCCTCCTACCTCATCCAGCCTCACCCTGTCCCACGTCCCTGCTGATTCCTTGCAAAGAGCTCAGATGCAGTGCATCAGTGGGTTGGGTCCTTCCCTGGGAAGTCCCCCTGACTTGTTTCACAGAGTTTCACAGAATCGCTGGGTTGGAAGAGACCCTCAAGATCATTGAGTCCAACCCATGCCCCAACACCTCAACTAAGCCACGGCACCAAGTGCCACCTCCAGGGATGGTGACTCGTTGTTCTCCCTGGGCAGACAATTCCACTGTTTTACCACTCTTCCTGTAAAAAGCTTCTTCCTAATATCCAACCTATATTTCCCCTGGCACAGCTTAAGACTGTGTCCTCTCATTCTGTCAGTCACTGCCTGGAGACCTCGCTGTTGTGACTCTTGTGCCAGCTTGTGACACTGGGAGAGCCCTGCTTGCGAGCTCATAGAGGGGACAAACTAATGGTACGCACTGGGGGCCCTTGTGGCACAGCTCAGAGCACAGTTCTGGTAATTTTACATGGAAAAAATCTGACTTTAAACCTTTTTCTGGACTCTGTAGAGCATTGGCTGAAGAGAGACCACAGGGATCTGCAGGAGGGAGCAGAGGAGATGGCATTTGAAGGAGCAGTTCCAGAGGTCTGCAGGTGTCAGGCCAAGTCCCATAGGTCGGGGTCCCTCTGGTTTTAATGGGGGTCAGATGCATAAAATCCCTTGGAAACAGGTTTCTGTTGTTAAAGGAATGACTGCCTCCCCTGGAGCACCTTTACTTGGCCTGCTTCAGGCTAGAGAGACTGCCAGCACAGTCCTGAAAATACCATGGAGCAGAACAGTCCCTTTCCAAGGGTGAGCTTGGCCAGTTGTGCCACTGGGGACTGCACCCTCTGCCTGACCCCAAGCCAGCCTTGTTTGCCCCCTGCCCTTCAGCTGCCAGCACCCAACCCAAGTGGGGGAAAAAGGGAGCCCCCTCCGGGCATACACCTCTGCCAGCAGGAAGAGGCCAGTGTATTCCTCTGTGTTTGTTGGCCTTTCAGTTTATTTTTTCTTTTAACTCCAAACTAATTGAGAGGCAAAGGAAGCTCAGAGGGAGGAGGGGGAGGATCAGGGATGCCTCAGCTTCCCCAGGCTGGTTCTGAGCCACGATGACTCCCCAGCCCTTTCTCTTTGCTGGGTGTGCTTGCCAGCACAGCTCATTAACAACAGCCTTCACCATCGGGCTTCACCCTGGCTCGAGTGGCTGTTTTGGTTACTAATGAGGAGAAGTGAATGGATAAAGTCCAGTGGCATCTGCAACGCTGCCTCCTTGCCAAAAACTGGCTGGCAAAGCCCAGCCAGCCCCGTGAGCTGGAGCCACCTGTAGCGCGGTGCTTGCCGGCACACGCCGAGCTGGCTGCCAGCTGGAGCAAAGGGCTGCTGCAGGGCTGCTGCTGAGCTGCTGCTGGGCTGCTGCTGAGCTGCCTCATCCTGGCAGACCTTTGGGAAAGAGGCACAGGGTGCTGTGCTGAAAGTGTGTCTGGGGCTGTGTCCCTGGCATGGCCGTGGGGATGCTGGGAGCAGGACTGCAGCTCTCTCTTTCCCCACAGCTGGCAGAGACAAGGATGGGAAGTGAGTCCCCCAGTTTCCAACTCTGCAAAGGTTTTTGCTTTGGGAATTACCCAGATGTGGGACCTTTGTGGCAGAGAAAACACTGCCCTGGTGAAAGGGAGGGAGGTGCAGGCTGCGGGTTGTATCTGTAGCCAGAGAGCTTGTCTGCATCTGCAGTGGCTGCCCTGGTTTGCTGCACTAAAGCAAACTTCTTCCCTGGGAACTGGTGCAGTGAGACGTGTCAGGAGCCCAGAGGATAAGGGGAGAACAGAGATGATCCTGAGAGCAGTTTGGCTTGGTGGGCAAGGGAGCAGTACCACCTTTCTTTAATAAATCATCATCAGAATCTGGATTTATGTTGAGACCTGGGTAATGATGGTTTTCTGCTTTGGGGAGTCAGTGGTCAGCCTAAATTAATCTCAGGGCATCCAGCATATTCTTCAATCTGGGATGGCCTAGTCTGCTGAAGAGATTTAAAATCTTATTTTTTTTAAAGGAAGATGTAGATTTTTGTGAGCTGCGGAGACTGGCAGAGGTTAGGCTGAAGTCAGTCTTTATATTCACCACAAACATCTAGACTTTGATTTTGCAAATGCCTAAACCCCACTGCACGTGTGCTTTTGGATGTAGGTACTGTGATAGAAGTTTCCAATGTCAGTTATAATTGTGGCCTGCTAAACCTCCTATAATGCCCCTAGCTAAGCATCTTTGCAAAAGCAAAGCAATGCTGGGGCAAAGCCAGCCTCACTGGGGGTTTTAAAACACGGCAGACATCAGTAATTCAGCACAGGACTTGGCATGTTTTGCCTGTTAGTGGACTAAGAAAAGCAATCCTATTTAAATAGATAAAAGGGAAATGTATTGGACCTGGTCCCTGTTGAGGCAGGGTCAGGGCATGAACTCATGTGAAAACTGGCTCTGCCAGGGTTTATTTCCTCTGATCCGATCAGGCAGTGGAGACTGGGGTGGGGGAGACTCAGGCAAATTTCTCTCCTGTGCATGTTCTGAGTTGGCCCGTGGCCCTTTCTCCTGTCACGGTCAAGGGTTACTCTGTGCCCCTGGGGCAGAGCAAGTGGGCTCCTGCCTGCTCTTCCAGGGGAGAGTGCAGAGCATCCTTCCCCTTCTCCTTGCCACAGCTGTAGTGTTTGTCTTGCACTTTGCGTGTTTCTACTCGAGTCTCTTCGACAAGGTGTTTCTGTGTAGATCACAAGTTGCTCTTCATTAGCTTTTAAATGGTCTCAGCTCTACATCACTGCAGAGCAAAGCCTGAAAGCCTCTCCCACAGTATTTCAAAAACACCAGGTAAATAAGGTAGTGGCAGCACTGATTTTAAATCCCATTCTTCCTCAAGTGCCTGCTGAGTGTTTCTCTATAAGCTCAGGACTTCTCTGGTGCAGCAGTGAAGGTTTTCTAGCCCAGCTGAATGTCATGTCAGCCTCTCCAGGGTGACAGTGTCCCTGGGGCACAGCCTCCCCGCCCTGCTCTCCATCACAGGGAGCTCGCTGCCCTCCCAGCCCCACATCTCACTGCCGACAGCCCCTGACGCTCAGCCCGACGTGTTGGGATCTGCCTGTGCCACCTCCCCTGGAAAGGGCTTCCTGTGCTCTTACCCTGCCCTGCTTAATCAGCCCTCCCTTTTGGGTGTGAGTCTCTCCCCGGACTGGGTTGGCAGCAGTGGTGGACATGGGGAAATGGTTGGACTCTATGATCTTGGAGGTATTTTCCGACCTCAATGATTCTGTGATTCCTTAGGAGTGCCTGGGTCTGGCATTTTGCCACAGCCCTGGATGGAAGAGTATCCCAGCAGCACAGAGAGGGGAGGCAGTGGAGCAGTGCTGTGAATGATCCATCCCTCTCCAGTACCAAACTGGTGTGGCCAAAGTGGTCACAGCCTTCATGCAGAGACCTGGGTGCACTTGCAGGCGGTTTTGGCCAAAGAGCAGGACAGGCAAAGTGCAGCTGGGCATCTTCCTTCAACCCCCTCGCCCCAGGACTGCTCTCTAAAGAACCCTCTGCCCTTTCTTCCCTGCTTGTGTGGGTCTCCTCCAAAGATACGCATCAAAATCAAGGAAGGGGAAAGGCTGGATGCTCCCTCCCCAAGGCACAGGGACAATGTGATCTGATCAACAGCCGGGGAGGTAACACAGGTTTGCCCTTCAAGAGCACATTGGCACCTGAAGACTTTGCCTGGGATTTTTGGAGGCACCCGTGAGTTGATCTGCACCTTGTGCCACCCCGCTGGGGTTAAAAGAACGTGGAGGAAAGGAGATATCCCCTCCTCCAGCCCTCTCTGCTATGGGAGGCCTTGCAGAGCAGCTCCCACATGCCTTGTTTTTCTTGCAAGCCTGATGCTGAGTGGAGCCAAGGTGGTGCAAGAGAGGAGAGGAGGCAGGAATGAAAGGGCTGAGGTTTGCCTCGGGGCCTCTTTGCAATCACCCAGCAATTCTCTCTCCCCTCTCCACCACTGAGGAGCAGCGTGTTTGAACCGCAGGCTTGTCGAGTCCTCTCGAGGCCTGTACAAACACGGCACTGAGCAGCAGGTAAATAAAGCTGCCTGGTGCTGGGAACAAACTGCTGCAAAGACAGGTAATGCAGCAGGGGCTGTGCTCTGCCCCGGGGGCGGAGGCTGGGATGGATGGAGGAGTGAGGAATGGGGATGGTGAGAGGCACCTTCCCCGCTGCTGGGGCTCCTGCACGGGGAGACGGCACCAGTGGGTGCTGGCAGGAACCCAGACTGTGCCAGCAGAGCTGTGCAGGCAGAAAAACCACATTAGAGATGAAAAGGTGAAGGTTATGGTCATGAATGTCATTTCACTGTATCTTTTTTCTTGGGTTTCTCCTTGGGCTGAAATAGCCACCTGGGGCCACGGTCACCATGGTCAGAAGCCCTAAGGAAGCAGATGAGCCCAGTGTCTGCAGAAACCCTGCAAGCAACCTCTGTCTGATTTTGGAGGTGAGCAGGAGGAGTTGATGTTCATCTTTCAGCCCTCTCTACTCCAAGAGAGCAGCTGGAGACCTGGAGCAGGCTCAGCTCCATGAGCCCTTCACATCACACCACCTCAAACCCACCTCCCAAACCTACAGGGTTTTTCTTAAAGAACACCCCTAAGATTGGAAAGAGACAAAGAGATGCCTGTAAGCTTTAGGTCAACAGCCACAGACTCCAGCTAAGTCAGAGGAGTGCGCATAGGACTAGAAAAGTCACCCGTAGGAGACCTTTACAGAACAGTAATTCCTAATTGCTGCATTAGTGCCAGTTTCGCACCCCCACTCACCCCTCCTGCCCCCAAGGAAGGCTGGTTCACAGGGAAAAATACCCACTCCAATACTGGCAGCATGTCATTGCAATCCTTTGTTGTTTTTTTTGTCCAGTGCCAGCTGTGTTGCCTTCTCTGTAATGCGTAGCTGGTGCCGGTTATTGTGAAAGGCAGCATGGAAACAAAGACTCATGAGTGTGGCCTCATGTTTAATTAGAAGCTAATGTACTATTATTATTAGGCACTGAAGGAATGTACTGGCGAAGCAGTGTTTGAGCTGTTTTAAAAGCATTTTATTAGTGTACTTTCCCCTTGCCTTGCTGGTGTGAACCACCTTTATTAGGAGGTACAAGGTGCTGTTACCTGGTCTTACAGCTCTTTTACACTTCAGGCAAGTACTGGGATTTAAGTATCTTGAATCTCACTGTTCAGGAGACTGTGAAATAGAAAGAAATTATGTGTGTTAGGCTAAGCCAAGTGTTTAAGCTTGAGAGACCAATGGTCTGTGGTTGAATTTGCTACACTGAGACACTGATTAAGAACAGCTTAATGAAAGTTGCCACCTTATTGGTCTCCAAAGAAGTGGAAGGAAGAAGTAGGAAAATGACAGGGTTTTTTCTTGAATGAGGAGTTTCACTGTCAGCACCTTTAGGAGCTTGCTGGGACTGCCATGATAAGACAGGCATTGCTTTGTAACTTCCAAGTAGCAGCATGAGCGTGGCTTCACCATCTGCTTTTTAATGCCACTTCATTCTCTGTGAACAGCTACAGCATAAGAGGAAACTATCCCAGTTCTACATCAATGTGTTACACATACAAAGATCAGGTTATGTGAGGCTTTATTCTACAATTACATTCTGTAAATAACAAACACCTCCAATTCCTTCAAGCTCCTTACTTTCTGTAAAGCTGTAGGGAATATAAAACTGAGGGCAGCCTTACATGTCAACAGTTTGGGCTTCAACATCATTCAGGCTAGGTTGGATGGAGCTCTGAGCAACCTGATTTAGTGGGAGGTGTCCCTGCCCAGGTCAGGGGGTCTTTAAGGTCCCTTCTAACCCAGGCCATTCTGTCATCACTAAACACGTGATAGTTGTGTTCTGTTGTTGTTGGTCAATGGGTTTCCAGTTGCTTTATCGACTCCAAAATACAGACAAGTTGTGGAACACAATGTTTTATTAATAACAGGCCACATTCGTACTTCAAAAAGAGTGAAATTAAAAGGTGTATTAAAACATACCCACTCTAAGCGATCTATTTTCTTCAGTAGAAAAAAAAAGCATACAACAGGTAGAAATCCTATATACACAGTATATCAGTTCTTGTCATCAGCCCCTCCAAACAGTGTTTTGCAGATTGGTACAACAGTGTTAGAACAGACCATCCACTTCCAGTCCAGGATGAATTTCAGCTTTTGATTTGGTCATTTAAGACAAACCACTAAGCAGCACCTAGTCCAGTTTACTGATTTCAGGATACATACAAGGTAGTACTGTACATGAAGACAGCTGTGTTAAGCTTTTACTTCTAGTTATTATTTTTGGAATCCTGCCTTGTTATTAAGTCTGCCTCGTAAACTCTGAGCACATGGAAATCTGTAATCAATGTCTCCATTAAAAAATGTAGCAGAAACCTGATGAACTGTACCTTAAAAAGCCCTTTCCTCAACTCCTGCTTTAATTTCAAGCAGATTGGTGTTATGCTTATTTTACACTGGAGGCTTTCAAGCCCAAAATATTGATCGCTGCAATGAACCACGAATCTACGCCATTTTTTTTCTTTCTGTTTTGAGTAAAATAAAAAAAAAAGCATAATGTTAAATTAATTTGGCATGTTAAAAAAAAAAAAAAAAGGCAGGGGGAACGCACAAGTCGCATCCTTCTCTCACGATGTCCCTGCAAGGGGAATGTCTGGATCCAGGCAGGGCAGGTGGATGTAGGGTGAATGACATAGACCATGGAAGACTCCAACTCTTGGCCTTGTCCCTGGCCTCACCCACACTCAAACACCTCAGTCCATCAGCTGCCACAGCTGGTGAGCACAACCCTGCACAGCTGGGGAAGGCCCTGAAGAGCTGAACTCCAGCAGCCTCCTCACACCAGGTAAAAAAAGGCACCACTCAGCACCTTCTGCTTAAGTGTCATTTAACAACACAGTAAATGAGCTATTCCTGCTCTGCTGAGCAGGCGGGAGCAGGGTCTGACAGTTGAGTCTGGGCATGTCAGTGTGAGCCCCATGCTTCAGGAGCACCTCCACTGTTTTCACGTGCCCCCCTCGCGCAGCCAGGTGAAGAGCTGTGAACCCCTCACTGTCAGAAACATTGACGTTTTCTGCACTGACAAGTTCCTCCACGACTTCAGAGTGCCCGTTTTCCGCGGCAAGGTGCAACGCTGTCCTGTTCAAAGGGCCTCTGGCTAGAACGCTGGCCCTCTCATCCATCAGCAGCTTTGTTGTGGCTAGGTGGCCGCTGCGGGATGCCAAGTGCAGGGCCGTGTATCCTTCAGCCGTGGCGGCCTCGATGTCCACGCCGTGCTTGAGGAGCAGCCTGGAGGTGCTGGTGTGGCCGGTTTCAGCGGCGATGTGCAGGGCAGTCTGCAGGAGCCCGTTGCGGACGTTGACGTCCGACTCCAGGTCGATGAGGAGCCGGGCGACGCGGTAGTGACCGCGCTGGGCGGCCAGGTGGAGCGAGGTCCTGCCGTCCACGGTCTGCACGTTGACGTCGGCACCGCGCTGCTTGGCCAGCAGCTTCACGATGGGGAGGTGGCCCTGCCAGGCGGCGTAGTGAAGGGGCACCCAGTCATCCTTGCCCTTGATGTTCACGTTGACGCCTCTTCTCAGCAGGATGCGCACGATGTTCTCCTGGCCGTACTGGCAGGCTATGTGGATGGGGGCTCGGCCCTCAAAATCCACCTCGTTCAAGGACGCGTTCTTATCAAGCAGCATTTTGGTGCTGAAATCATCCCCGTTTTGGGCAGCAAAGTGAAGAGCAGTCCACTGGTCCTCATCTTTGGCGTTGACGTTGATTTTCCTGGCCATGATCAGCTCCACGATGCTTTTAAATTTCTTCTCGATGGCTATGTGGAGAGGGGTGGACCCTTTCTTGTTGGTGAGGTTGGGGTTAGCATTGTAGAGCAGGAGCCATTTGACACATTCTTCTTGACCTGCCTCAACAGCCAAGTGCAGGAGGCTGGAGTTCCCATCCAAAACAATGTCAACATCTTGAGGCTGGAGGATCTTCATCAGCTTGCTGGTATCTCCAGATAAAATTGCCTCCGTTAGCTTCCTCTTCTGTATGTCCGTAGTACCAATATCTAAATGGATACAAGGAAGAAAATTTTCACCATGAGGGTGGTGAAACACTGGAACAAGTTGCCCAGAGACATGGTGGATGCCCCATCCCTGAAAACATTCAGCTTGATCTAGCTGAAGATGTCCCTGCTCATTAAAGGTCAATTCCAACCCAAACTGTTCCAAGATTCTATGGAAAAGACAGCATCACAATTCTGATACACATCAAAGCTTACCTGCCCATGGCTTCAGCAATGAGCTGCCTGCAGAGCAGTCCACCCCCCTGGCCCCACAGGAGTCCCAGAACATTTTCAGGTGAGATTTGGGCCCCCTTTAACTCTGCTTCTTGTGACATGAAGACCGAAGGATGTTGTGGTTGATCTCCCTGCACTAACCATTTTTTATCTAACTGGAAAACAGATGTCTGGGGTTTGCAGCACTGAACTGAAAAGTGAGGGGGTCTTTATTAAAATGGTCACAGGGGCTGCTGAGAAGGTGGCTTGAGTCCTTTCAAAAACTAAGGTGCTCAGGTTTAGGCTTAGTATAACTGAAAAAGCCACAAACTCAGCTGACCTGGCTGGGCAGTGGCTTTAATCCCACGTCAAACGGGATGCTGGACCAGTAGTGACCTCCCTTCCAACCAACCTCTACATGACTGATTCTCTAATTGCTTTAATGGGAGTTTATTCCTTCACAAAAGTAAATGAGATTTATTATTTCTCATTAGATCATGTTTGGGAACCACATGATTTTTTTTTTTAAACTTTTGTTTTTTCCTTTTAAATAACTACCTGCAGTAAACAAATTTGTAGTGCTGACAGCAAGAGAAAGCAAGGCTAACAGTAATTTCCAGAATGCTATTGTACTCTCCAACCCCACTGACTCCCATGCCCCAGTCCAAACAACTACAAAGGAAACCTTGACCATTACCTGAACTCTCCCTTTCAAAGGAAAGGGAAAGGGAGCCTCTGGATGAAAAAGCTGAATCTACAGATGAAACTCCCGAAAGCCGCTTGTCACTGGAGGCAAGTTTGGACTCAGAAGAGCTGCGGCTGAGATCCTCAGGGCCTTCCATAGTCTGTGAAATCCCTGAATCCAGCTGGGACAACAACTCTGAGAGACTGTAATCCTTAACTGATGGTAGAGCAGGCTCCTGTTTCTTCTGGGACAGTGCACAAATCCCCTTCAAGAGAAGCACACAAGCATTTTAGAAAGGTCAGCAAACAAAACTGAGCATGAAGCACTACAGAAGAAACATAAAATTGTCAGTTTGCAGCCTTTGAACACTATTTGTATTAAATTAAACCTGTGAATAAGGTCACTGAGATTTTTCAGAAGCAGGAGGGCAGCTTCCAGCACTACTCACAGAGCCACCAAAGCCACGTGGCTCTTCTGTCTATAGTGGATTTTAAGATCAGTCACACCCACATAGTTCCAGCCTTTATCTCCTAACTGTCCTGCTCTCCCTCCACAGAATAAGATGCACTTGCATTTGGTTCTGCCCTGAGGTTTTTCTGAGCTAGTCCATGCAACTGCTGCCATTTTTGCATTGCAGTCCTTCACCAAGACCCACTTCTATCAGGCAAGGTGGTGCTCAAAAGCAGCAAAGAGAGGGTTGCTTGGAACATTACACATCATGAAGGAGCCTGTTCCTCCCAAAACCCTGCAGGTTCAAACAAGAAGTGAAAGATAAAATACCTCAGGCTGCTGCTCTGGGACATTCTTGGTATCCAGGTCCTGAGTTACCATCTCTTTTGTTTCATCTTCTGGTTTTTCACAAAGAGCCTCTGTTTCTGAAGTGATTTCTTTGGAGAGAACAAGAGAAGGTTTTAGTGTTTGGGTTTTTAGGAGATTTCCTGAGATACCCTGCTGCCTTTCTGTATCCATAGAACTTAAAAGCTGTGAGATATAGAGGGAAAAAGATTCCAATCCTGACCATTTCATCCAGCACCTCCTCAGTGGGCACAAGTGTGCAGCCAAGCCAAGGGTACACAAGGCTGCCCAAACAATTAATTTTCAGTCACACCAGGCTGCTGTTACACAGGGGCCACACTGCAGGACTCTGAAATGGGAACCACTGTACTGCTGGCAGACTTAGACATGTATTTTTTTAAAAGATGGAATCCTTCATCCCTTCAGTCCTCATTCCTTGTCTGATCAGGGGGACAGGGAAGAGGCAAATCTCTCCCATTAATGCTAAATGAAGCTACCTGGTGACAGCACTTGCTACATCCCTCTGCACATTTGAATTCATAACAGGTGCTTTGGACAAGTTCAAGCCTTCCACCAGAGTTTTACTGGCAGAGAAGTGACTGCATTGTTCCATTACAAGAAAACAATTCAGTATCTCAACATACAGCAGTAAAAACTTCAAGAGCCACGTCCTTCAATGCTTTGGTACACTGCAAACCACACCAGCTCCAGCTTGGCCTCTGCCCTGACACACACACACTATCAGAAATAAACATAATTTCTGCCTAAATGGACCGACTGGTTCAGTACAAGGCTTATTCCTGGCGTGTTTACATAACAGCGTCATGGTCAGACATGTCCTCAGATAATCCCTTCCTCCACAAATGAGTAAGTGGCCTGTATCATTGTCTCCACCACACAATGTGCTCTATTTATTCTGTCACAGAGCTTCTCAGCGTTTACCCCAAGGATTAGCAGAGTCCTGAGCAATAACGTGACTCATAGAAGAATAAATGGGCAGCCAAGTTACGAGGAAATCTTACCTTGAAACGTTGGCCGTGCACCAGGATCATCCTGCCAACATTTTTGCATCAGTTTGATCAAGTTATTACATGAATGAGGTCTGGATTTGGAAACAGCAGGTAGCTCAGGGCGGTGGCCTTTAACTACTTTTACCATAATATGTAAAATGTTGTTTTCCTCTGTAAAGCAAAAGCACACAAATTCAGATGTCCCAGTGAAAGGAATTAACTTCTTTCTTTTTCTAAGAGCATTAAGAGTGCATTAGGCTGAAAATTTGGTTTCACTTTTTTTTTTTGTTTCTTATCAATAGAGGAAAACAATTTTCAGTTGACTTCTCCAACAAGATATTTTTCAATGCAGTAACACCTGCTTCTCATGTATCACTTAAAAACAATTTTCAGCGAGTGACTGTGCTCTTTTTCCACCCATTAAAGATAAAGAACAAAAGGAAAGGAAAAAAAAACCTCAAACAGTTCTCTGCTACCTCTCTTTGGATTTCCATATCTGCTGTAAGAAAACAGAACCTTAGGTTTTATTCCTAAAGGTGAAGGAAGAGCACAAACCAAGAGGTGCAGTAATGCAGCTGCTGAGTGTAAATCAACCACTGGGCTAAACGGAATCTCTCACTGGGAGAAAAATTAATAGTAGACTGGAACTTGTTGGGACATGTCTGCTATACATAGGCCAGTCACAGACACAGGAAAAGTCATAAAGAATAAATAGCTGCCTGTTGAGCAGTGCATTTACTGCGGGGAGGAACAGGGCTCATTCTCACAGACAGCTTTTCTTTTCTTTTTTTCTTTTTTTTAAGAAGCAAATCTGCACCCACAATCTACAAATAACCTACAGAACCTCTCTACAGAGGAGCTGCTCCTGAACAGCAGCAGAGCTGCCTGCCAAGTTGGCTTTGCCACACGCTGATCTGGAGCTGTGCAGGAAACTCCAGCAGAGGCAAAAATGGGCAGACAAGGGCTCCTGCAGCAATGCAGGTTCTGTTTTCACAACACAGGACAAAGGAGGACTTAAGCTGATCAGAATTTGAGAGCATGAAAGTGTCTACCACACAAGACTGTCAGAATTTGGAGGTCACACACAAAAATCTGGGGCTGGTGGGGCAGGAAGGCTGCTTATCAATGGGAAAAAAAATCCAAGATAACACACAACTTACCTGCAAAAGGCTTCTTCTGTGTAAGAACTCCCCAAACCACGATGGAAAAGCTACAAAAAAAATTACAAAAAGGTAAAAAAATTATTTCTAGATTTTTTCTAAACAAAACCAAAAAACTCACAGAAATATAATTTATTTTCCTTGTCCCTCTACTTTTGCATCTAATTCAGCTGATGAACACACACACACACACACACAAAAATATGCAGCCAAGAACCATGATTTCAAAGTCTGGCTTTGGCAGGGAAGAACCTGAGGCAGCAGACACAGGGACTTGCTAGAGGCTGCCAAGTTCTTGGTAGCATTCACCATCTATTCCACATCAGCACTGACAAAATCAGAGAAAACATTACAGTGGATTTAATTTAATGCTTCTACCCTGCAAGATGACTTTAAAAAAATCCATTTAATTTAGAATAAGAGTTATCTTTTTAATCTAAAGCTGTAATTTCCTTTTCCTAATAATCTTGCCATGACAGAAGAGCCAAAGACCTGGTGATGAAATCCACTGAAGATAACTCAGAATTTTGTCACAGACTCAAAAAGTAGGTCAGGATGTACCTTTAGAAGGGAAATTAAAGGTGGGCAGAGTGCCTCCCATTGCCAGTTGCTAACAAATAATTTCAAGGATCACCTGCAGTTTTTTAAAAGGCCTCTACCCTACAAAGACTTTGCAAAACCCAAAGCAAATGTGACACGTTGCAAGACAAGGCTCAAATTTGATTTAGGCGTTTCATGCTTAAAAAAGCAAAAAATGGCTCATTTCTCAGAGTTAATAAAAGAATATTTAGGTGTTTTCATAGTTCACTGACCTATACACATCATGTTTGGTGTCAAAACACCTGTTTTTCTCCTTGATGCGTTCTGGAGGAAGGTAGGCAATTGTGCCACACAGGCCATCCATGCTGATGTCATGGGAATGGGACAAACCATTGCACTTTGCAAGCCCAAAGTCAGAAATCTGAAAGAAAAAATAAATGGAGGAGGAAGAAGGTGAGAGAAGTGCACGGCACCATTAGACTTTCGAGGTGGTCACAAAATATTTGCTGCAAAGAACAACAGATGCACCAGGATGGCCCAACAAATACAGTGGAGTGCTGTTCAGAAATACTAAGCCAATAAAACATCTCTGGAAGCATAATGCTATGGTAGGATTTTCTTTATGGTTAAGCTAAAAGAAGAAGAAAAAAAAATAAAGGCAAGCAGCTTTTGCAAGCAGCAGCATGTCAGCCCATTACATAGCAAACACAACAAACAGTCAAGACAATTTATTGTAATTTAAAGCAGTTGAATTTAGCTACTGCAAACTACTTTAATGTAATTATTGGCCCTGCCACCCCCTTTCCCTACATAACCTCACGTTGTATGATGTGTTTGAATGTCCTGGCTCTCCAATGAACTCTGGAGAACCACTCTCTCACATGTCACTGTTACACTGACCATGCCAACAAGGACCAAGCCCAACAGCAGAGCCACCAAGTGCTCCAAAAACCCAAGTGGAAACACACACACACACCAAAAACCCACACAGGGAACTCTTTTTGGCAGCCAGGAGATGCAGCAGGTCGGTGCAGTGACACAGTGAGCACAGCTGAAATGAGCACAACAAGTGACAGCAAGTTTATAAAAAGGACACACCTCCACTTTAATTTCAAGTGTCAAGCAAATATGCATTCATTTGCTCTCAAAGGCATACCAATCATCGAGCAAACAGATAGGCCAGGAATTTCCTTTGTCTTACTTATTTCCCACTGGACAAAAACGTCTATTGTGCCACGGGGAAATTTCAAGGAAAGTCAAGTCTTTTTGGACCAGTGAGCCCACTGATTTTTGTCTATATGTCAGATAAGATTCCCCCTCCCCCTAACTTACCCATTCTTTTTATCTAATAAATACTCAGGGTTTTCAATGACTCATTCCCCTTTTGATCTTCACAGCTTCTCCTTTGAGAATGTTTTCCCTCAAAACAAGCATAATTAAAAAAACTTTTCTTTTTTTTTTTTTAAATAGGCTCTGACTGTACACTTTGAGAAGTTTCTCTCTCAAGATACCACAAAACCAGTTGTAACATGTGTCCATTACTGGAAAGGGAGAAAAACTGCTGCCAACCTCAGCCTCCTGGAGAACAGGCAGGTTACACAGCCGTGCAAGGAATCTCCCTTTGCCATAAAACAAACAGAGCAACCCACACAGCTTCAGCAAGAACTTCTCCCATGGACAAGGAGTTCAGCAGAGGCATTCTGAGGAGCTGGAGAAGTCCTGCATCCTAGAACACAGGTATATCCAACCTGTTGTTCATCTTCAGTCTGTAGGGTAATGTGGGAATGACTTAAGAACAAAAAAAAAAATACACACACACAAAATTAAGAAAAAAAAAATTTAAAAAGGGGGGAAAAGCAAAGTCATCTGGAGGAATAGTCTCTCATCCTTGCAGAGCTACCCTCTCAGAGAGGGATTGCTGGACACCTCAGCAAGCCAAGGACTGGAGTTCAGGAAAGCTGCAAGTAGCCAAAAAACCCATGCCCACAAGCCAGGTGACCCTGGGAAGAGCCAAACCGACCACCCCAGGAAATGCTGCATGAGTCTGGGGCACTTGGAGAACAAAAGCACAGCCCCAGCATCACACCAGGCTGGTGTGTCAGGTTAATAAATGAACTGAATGCTGCAAGTCTGAACGGATCCGCCGTGGCGAAGCGCTGCTCTCCTTTGATTAACGTGAGGCACAGGCTTGTGTACACCTCAAGAAATCCAGGCATAATTAAAGCCACACACCTCCCTCTTTGTCTAAACAATGCCATGTTTCCTACTGCGTGAGTTAAGAAACGAAGATGAAATGCAGACAGCAGGGTGACACTCCTGTGTTTGGAGCCACCAGCTACGGTGTGTGAATCTAAGGCTGGGGGCTAAGGCAGAGCTGAGTGCTCCAGACAGAAAAAGGCACCCTACAAACTAAGAAACAGCTGAAGTACAGAGCATACACCCTCTCTGGGTGAGCAAGAATTTCTCCCTGTGGAATTGTCCCTACCTAGTGTGAAGGACTGGGTGTTTTGCCAATTTATAAAAAATCACCTGTAGAGCAGGGCTTCGATCCTATCAAATTCTGCAGGAGAAAGCACTGGGAATTGAGGAATTGTTATCTTACAGGCTGCAACAAAACAGTGAGATCCTACAGCCAGCTTTTCGTGGCTTTTACTAGTCCCTCTAGGGTGAATTTTCCACGCTGCACGGCGTATTTAGTCATGCAGGCTCTTTAAACACCAGTGGGAACTGCGCAGTGGGTGGAAGATGCAGCCACTTAACTTTAAACTGTTTTGCCTTTAAATTGCTTGCCAGGCACCTCGCTCTGCACCACCCTTGCTGGGGAAGGCAGTGAAAGCAGAGCAGCCTTCCCCACTCCTTCCTCCACATCTTTGCTGGTCCCTGCAGCCCACCCCGGGCTCCATCCGGGGGAATCCGCAATCTCTCTCCTCACATCAGCGATCCCAGGTGGGTCCCTTCAAAAGCAGCCGTGGTATCAGCAGGGGAGACACGGAGGCGACAGCCTGCTCCATGCAAAACCCGCGGTGGGGAGGCAGGAAAAGAGAGAGGAGCCTTGGCCAGGGCCCACGCAGACAGTGGGATGGTTCATGTTCAGGCAGCTCTGCTCGTTAAAGGGCTGCATGAGAACCAACACGTGAGCACCCAGCAGGGACTGGAGCTGCACGTGTTTTCCTGCCCACTTCCAGCGACTTCAGCTCGCTTTGCCGAAGGATTGCAAGATCTGAAGATTTCTGTTCATTTGGTTTTTTGATTTTTGTTTTTAATTGGGTTTGTTTTTAACTCACGCGCTTTCTCTGCTTCTTGCCGTTCGTGGATTTTTCCCACGAACCATTTCATGGTTCATGAAAAAACACTCACTTGCAGAGTTTTAGACACCTTAAGAAATTATTTTTGTAATTTATTTGTATTTTTTGATTTTTTTTTTGTATTTTGTAATTCTTTTTTTTTTTTAAAACTGGAAGATACACTCGCTTAACTACAACAGCTACTACAGTCAGCTATTCCCAGGTACTGCAGGGATCCAGTTCCCAGGAAGAAAATGAGGGCTTGGAAAGTGCTTTTTTTTTTTAACTGATTACTTCTGACAGACTGCCCTGAACTCTGCACTCAGCTCCTGATCCTTTATGTCATTTTTCTGCAAGCAAAACTCAAGAACCCACTGCAGTGGACTCAGGGACAGAGTTCACCAAAAGGTTTTCTGCATCAGAACCACTGGATTAATTTTTAATCGCTGCTGGAACATCCAGTATTTGTCTTCTGTACAAAGTCTCTGCACTTGGATATTAAAAATGTCCCCACACTTGTCTGTGGGGTATTCAGGTGTCTGGTAGTGGGAGAGGTTTCTTTCCCTTGTTTGTTTTTTCTAGGGGTAGGGGGAGAAGACTGTTACATTTTTGTTCTTTAAAAAATTCCTGAAATTTTTAAGAAATTTGCACAGGTCACAGATTTGGACTACGAAAAATAACAACAAAAAATTAATTCCAAATACCACCACCACCTGCACTTCAAACTGGTCTTTACTCCAGCAATTATGAATGCACTTCACTTAGCTTCTAAAAAGAATCTTTCTGAAATAGATTGTATTTCCATCCTTTTCCAATCTGCTCTGAAACTTTTAACTCCTCCAAACCCATTTCAGGTGGGACATTTGTAATGCTCTTCTCAGAAGCAGCACAAACCAAAGCCACACAACCATTTTAATCCATCAGGAATCTGCATTACTGTAACAGGGGTGGTTTTGTTCCCTCCCCTGTGCCACCACAATTAGATCAATCAGAGAATTGATCAAGGTGCAAACCAGCTTTGTTGGTTGGGATTAAAGAGCCAATGCAACAACAGCCCTGCATGGAAACCTTGATCAGGAAGGGTGGCAAACAGGCAGGAGGGACACACAAAACAAAGGCTCTCCTCATCTGTAGTAACAGGAGAGAAATTGCAGCTGATAAAATAAGTGGCTGTGCTACCTACAGCAGGCAGCCTAATAAAGAGACAACTGCTCTTTACCAGCCTGGCCTCTGGGTATTGCTTGGACCTAGAGTTAACAACCTGCATGAGGAGGCTTTCTGATCATTAAATTTGCCATCTGACTAGGGTGTTTCTAATTCCACGCTCAAAAATGCTGCAGTTGAAGCAAATAAAAGTAAGACCTTGGGGGCAATCTGTCCATCAAGACCATCAGCATGGTACAACACAGCAGCAAACTTCACACTGGTTTAAACTGGAGAACTGGGGAGTGGAGGAAAGTAACTACAGAGGGCTTAAAGTAGTGCACAGCTGAGAGGAGCTTGTTCTGCTTCAAGTTCTTTAAAACCAAAACCTGGGAGATGAAAAATAACTGATCAGGCTTGTCTCTGTGTGTGCATGAACCCACACATACATACATGTGTATCTATGTATGTGTACAAATGTATATATATGGCAGGATGAGGAGCTGCAAAGAAAAAAACCCCAACAAACCCAGGCTGGATAGTGGGAGAAATATGAATTTAAAAATAATGTTTCTGCCCAGAAGAATTAAGTTGCAGGTTGGCTTAATTTTAAACACGTGAAGAAAAAGCAACACTCTTGACCATGAGATGTTGGAAGACAGGACACTTGTGAAGCAGCAACAGAGATCATGAGGGCATGGCAGCTGGCAGCAAGTTGGGCATGAGATTTCTGCACGTGGTGGGGGTGTTTATTCTCCTACCAAGGGCCCTGGAGAGAGATCACTCACATTGCAGCAGGGAAGGAGCAAACTCACGGCCCACGAGGGCAGTGCTGGAATGTGGCATTGCTTCCCCCGTGCCAGCGATTGCCACATCACAGCAGCTCAGGGGACACATCCAGAACGTGTGTGGAGGGCAGGAGAGGTGAAGAACGAGCTCAAAAGATGTGGCCCAGTTGAGCAAAGAAATAGGTATATCAGACAGCATCTAAATATTGAGAGATTGAATATAAGGAGCACTGGAGAAAGGAGGAAGGGAGAATCTTGTTGGTACAAATGGAAGTAAAAAGTTGACATGAAGAAAGAAAAAAAAGCAGGCTGATCCCTGCTATCAAAGCCTGCCTGGGTTTGGAATAATCCTGCCAAGGAAAGCACAGTGTTTAAGGCAAACAAGATGGAGCAGGACATGGCATGGAAAGGAGCTCCCACCACCAACTCCCAAGGGAGGATGGATACATCCACCTTCCAAAAAACAGCAAAGCTTTACCTTGCACTGTACATACAACACACAAATATTTAAAATCACCAGGGAATCCCCCAACATGCCTTTGGTGAAGTTAATATCTGGCTATCTATATCCTTGCTTGGGCTAATCCCATCCTCCTAATTACCCTCCCAAGAGCACAATTCAGCACAGGCTTATGTAATGCCCAGGCTTTATGATATGGAGGCACCCACTTGATGATAAGTTCTGTACAGCAGCACTGCCTTAGTCACCAGCCTCACTCAGGGCTTTACAGTGCTTGTAAAAGGAGCAGGGTGTGTTTGCATTTAACTGCAGCATGGCACAGCAGCGTTTCTAATGCTCTCCACTGGAACACTGGCTGTTTCCTGGCTCAAGGGCAAACTGTTTGCAAAAGTCCTCCCTACCTCCAAACTCTTCTTTTTGCAGTCTGCAACATCTCTTCACTCACCTTGGGACTCTATTAGGGACAGGTCACCTGCTGAATTAATGCTGGCATTTAAAAACACTTCAATCAGCAGCTCCATTAGCCTTCCAGCAAGAAAATGCACATTAAATCGAGCTGCAGGGTCTGAAATTTAATTATAAATTTCACCTCGCACAAAAATAAGGTTTGGGGCCACATTTTTAAAGTGAAGGATCCTCATAGAATATGTTCATCTCTTATTTTGCAGCTAGGTTCCTACCTCTGCTTTGCTTTTTGGAGGGGTTTCCAAGATGCCTGTGGGTGTAAAACACTGCTGGCTGGAAAAGGTTTGGATTAGACCATTCCTTTCTGAACCCCATGGGAAGGGTCTGAAGACCTTCATGTATTTCATACAGAAGCAACAGCTCAGGGATGTCAGCAATGACCTCACCACAGAGTTTTCTATTTTTGTACGTTTTGCACTTTGCCCCCTTTTGTTACATCACTGCCCAGATGTAGGCAGAAGATCAGGCACTTCAACCTCCTGAAACAGTGAGAAAAACACAGCCTTCCTATCTTGGCTCATGGATGAGTCAAGAATCAGGAATTTAAGAAGTTATGCAAGCAAGCATGAACTTTTAAGTAAATAAATACTTAGCAAAGGCCTCTCAGCACCAGTGTGTGAGAACAGGCTTTCAACAGCTCAAATCCTGATGTTCTGGTCATAATAGCATGACCACCTTTAGATGCCTCCTCCCTCAGAAAGAAAAATCCTTCTAAGAAATAAATCACTAAGAGGCCTAGTGGAAAAGCTGAGAGGCGTGATTTCATTAGTGGCACACACCTCTTATAGCTCCAACCCTCTCGTGACATCAGGAGAGTTGATTTTAATTAACGAAATCTTCATTTTTAGAATGGTACAGGCAGGGCTAAATCCACTTGATCAGTGAGGGGACCAGGAAAACAGGGAGCAGACGGATTATGGCACTGCAAAAAAAATAACTGAACACTAAAAGAATAGGGGAACACTGTATTTCAGTCTCTAGTCTATCTAAAAAGAAAGTTGAGGAAGCAAGTACAACCTCCTTGGTCCAGCTGACCACAGAACTTCCAGCAGAGAAAGCCAGCAATTTTTCCAGCTTACTCTGGAAATGGATAACGAAGAGAATTCCATGCTGTTACAGTCACGAGAAAAGTTCCTTTCAGTGACCTCTGGTATGCATGAACAGCCAGGACAGAGATCCTTCCCCACTGTACACGCTCTGAGCAAATGGAAATGAGTTGCCTCTGGGAAGGCTTCTCCAGGCTCCAGCTGTAAATGAGATCTGTGCATTTAGTGGTGCAGACAAAGACCTAGAACAAGGCAACCACGGCAACTGTGGAAGTGGCAAAGATGATTTAGAGGTTCAGAGTGATTTTTCTCTCCCTGTTCTCACAACCCTGCTGCAAGGAAATTTGTAGCAGGACCCATTAGGTCTCAGAACCAGAGTTCCCTACATCCTTCTATAATTTCAGGAGGGTTCTCACAAGTTCCCTAACTGCACCTCTATTTATGTACCAAAATGGAGCAGGAATCAGGTGGATGTATTTAAGGGCTCTGTTTGGGTGGATTTTAATTTGGGGATCAGAGGGGTTGGGTCGGAGGGCATTTCTCTAATTCTAAAGGAATGCTGCTGGTTTCCCTCAGGCTTTTTGCACCTGGCAGGAGAATCCAAAGGTGGGCTCCTGGCACGGAGCATCCAGTGCATACCTTGACGTGGTAGTGGGCATCCAGCAGGATGTTTGCAGGCTTGAGGTCCAGGTGGAGCAGAGGGGGGGACATGCAGTGCAGGAAGTTCATCCCCACCGCTGTCTCATGGATGATGCGGAAGCGCAGCTCCCAGGGCAGGGGCTCAGATGCCAGGAGCTTTTCCAGGGACCCTGTTTCCATGTATTCCATGACCAGGCCCACTGGCTCTTTGCAGATGCCATAAACGGGGAGGATGTAGCGAAACTTTGCCATTTCCATCTTCCTGGCTTCTTCCAGTAGCTCCATGCGCTCCCTGCGTGGAAGAGAACGGGAGGTGAAAGATGGAAAACACTTCTTCTAAAACCAAACACCACATTTCATGATCATCATCCCCTGACTGACCCACGCTGCATCTCACCCACCTGCTCTCCAGGTGTATTTCCACATTTACTGATTTTGGGTTTATGCTTTCAGTGGTAGGCAGCTCCCAGCTGCAGGACCATGGTGAGCCCCACACTTTCACAGTGAGAATATCCTGAGTTTAAAGCCCATCTCCCTGCTCTGATGGTTGTGCTGTGCTGCTCAGAAGGAGGATGATACACACAGAGCCCATGGTTACCACTGCTGTAGCTCCTTGGGCTGAAGGCATTAACTTTTTGTGAGTCATGAGGCTGTGTTAATCAGAAGAGAGGACGGACAGCATCACTTCAGTTGGTGAATGTTTGGTGTGCACAAACCCAAACCTTGGGACAGGAACCCTTGGGACCCACCACTGAGAGGAGAAAACTGCCTGCTGTAACCAGGGAGACACAACAAAAGCCTCCCCAAAACACAGATTTGACAACTCCAAACCTGTGCTGGCTCAGCTCCAACAGGTGCCAAAAACTCCCAGCTCACCATTTTCAGTGATGTAACAGCCTGGGGCTGGCAGCTGTAATGGGCACCCCGGGTTGTTTACAGGTCACTCCAGCCTGACCCTGCACAGGGGTAAGGGTTACTCAGTCCCAGCTGCAGCCTCCCAGGTCCAGACCCTTCATTGCTGTGACTTTCTGCTGCACCTCACTCACAGCCCTCTGCAACAGTCCACAAAGCCTCAAATGGTATAAAGGAAACGAGGGTCCTCTCCCCAGGCTGGCTGTGCCCACAAAGAGGGGCCACACTTGGTGGTTTAAAGACCCTTCAATCTGTAAAAACTGCATTATCGGTGATGATGGACTGTGCCCAGAGCAGCTTTGGCCCATGGGCACTGGCACATCACTATTGCTGCCATAGATTCACAAAAGAGGCCACGGGGAGGTCAGACAGGTAATATTTCCTGAGCAGACCCTCTCTTATTACACAACAGCTCCTGCAATGTACCCAAAGATGGGCTCACTGTCTAATGGACAACAGTGCCTAAAGTAACAGGACAAAGTTTGACCCCTGTGCCACCTAAAAGTGATGCCAGTTACTCCTGTGGGAGCCTCATGGCAGAGCCTCAGCTCAATCAAACGATTTTGTTTTTTAAATTTTAAATCCCAGGCCAGCTAGAAGCACTGTGCACTTCTAAAAAGAGAAAACACCAAGTCCAGCCTTCACACAGCCAGGTCTTTTCTTCTCCCAGTGTGTGCCCCAGTGCCTGGATGACCTGGGAGAAGCTGAAATGCTGTTTATGAGGGACCCTCAGATTTTGGGAGCTGTCATTTGGCCCTCAGACTCGGCAGAAGGACACTCCCCAAGGCTGGGAATGTGCTCTGCTGCCTGCTGCTCACCTGCTGTGGCAGCCTGCAATAACCTGCTGCAGGTAGCATTTCCCACCAGGGCCTAGCCAGGAGCAGCAAACCCATTTCAGAGGCAAGGTCAGGCTGAAAAATGGTTTAAAGAGAGGGATGTACACGCTGAGAGAGAAGGGAAAAAAAAAAAAAAAAAAAAAAAGGTAAGGGAAATCTTTTCTATTAACCGTGTTGGCTCCTGCTGCTCCCTACAGCAACTTTCTTGTGAAATAATTGCCTTTACAGACAAGTACCCAGTTTGCTCCTTGGCACGCTGGAAGGGAGCGCCTATGAATAACACAACCAACTCCTTGCCCCCGAGCCACACGCATAGCCAGCATAATTCACCGGGCTGAGCGCTGGAGTCAGGGATGTAAAACACCCGTCTGAGCCCTCCCAGGCAAAGCCAGAGCCCAGCAACAGCCAGAGTCTGGCAAGAACCACTAGGCTCCTCGGGATGGGGTTCCCAGGCTAGCAACAGCCTCAGAGAGCATCGCCAAAAACGCAGATTGGCTGTTCGAAATGGGGCGTTTACTACAAAAACAGAATTTTCTGTTTCAATCAAATAATTTTTTTTAAAAAAACTCCCTTTCTGCTGGGAGCAGATCCAGTGAATTGAGTGAATTAGCAGCCTAACAGGCGAGTGCCCTCTATCTAATTTGCCTGTTTAAATAAAGCCCCCATGCGACAATTACCACCCTTAGCACTTTCCCATACCCAGAGCATTCAAAACTGAGCCAGCCGGAGGCCTGGCACAGCCGGGGATGCTTTCAAACAGCTTTCAAAAGGGCCCCTGTCACCTTTTGAAAACAGAAAAGGAGAGAAGACAAAAGAAATAAAGAGAGCCAAAGCAGTCATTAGCCGAGTGCCGGAGCGCACTGGCATTAATGGCATTAACACAAACAGCTCGTTAAAGCGAGATCTCCTCCAGCAGGCAGAGATCAAAGGTCTCTCCCTTCCCTTTCCCCTCGCACGATGCCACCGGCGCTGGCACGGAGCGAGGTGTTCCCGGAGCGCCCATCGCCTCGGTGCACGGCTGCTGAAACGCTGCACAAAGGCTGCTGCAGGGATGGAGCCTCCAAATTCACATCCAGCACATCAAAGGATGGCGCGGGGGTGTGCTTTGTACTGCTCGCTTACCCCGGTGCTCAGGAATTATTCTGTGCTACCCAAAGAGAAGGGAAAGCCAAGCTGCTGGTGGGGTTTCTCAGTTTAGAGCCATGGGTCTAGCCTAAGTTGTAATGGGTTCTTATTTAGCACCAACGCGATTAAAGAGTCGGAATTATCTTCTCTAGGCGCCTCGGATCCGCTCCCCTCTCCCTCCAGAGCTATATCCCAACTTCATGGTAATAAAGGGAAAAGGGGAGAAAAGGGGGGAAAGAGGGGGGAAGGGAGGAGAAGAGGGAAATGGAGAAAAAGGGGGGACAAAGGGAGAAAGGGGGGGAAAGAAGAGGGGAAGAACAAATGGAGAAGGAAAAATGGAGAGGGAAAAACGGAGAAAGAAAGGAAAACAGAGAAAGAAAAATGGAGTGGAAAAAGGAACAAGTGAGAAAAGGAAAAAAGGGGGGAAGGGAAAGAAAATTTAAAAAGGAAAAGGGAAAAAGAAGAAAAGGGAAAAAGAAGAAAAGGGAAAAAGAAGAAAAGGGAAAAAGAAGAAGAGGGAAAAAGAAGAAGAGGGAAAAAGAAGAAGAGGGAAAAAGAAGAAGAGGGAAAAAGAAGAAGAGGGAAAAAGAAAGCTTATACACAAGACAGCTGGGGCCATGTAAATCACAGGGTTCACAGACTTTCTCCTATAAGAGTACCAGAAGACAGGGGCTCACACATCAAGAGTTCCAGCACTGCATCCAGTGCCAAAGAGCATCTCTGTCAGAGAAGAAGTCAGTGCAGATCAGCCGTTTTCAAGCAACCAGAAATACTGCATGAATGGGAGACCTCCAAAGAGCTTTCTGCTTCCACCCCAAGCCAGACCCCAGACAGAAAGGGCTGCATTCCTTGGATTCTCCTGGGGAGACAAGCGCCTTGCCCTTGCCCACTGCCCCAGTCCCCAGGGCCCAGCCCTTGTCCCACAAACCCTGCCACAAGAACAGCAGGAATTACAGCTGTGCCTGCATTTGCATGTATCCAATCTTTGTGCCCTAGAGATAACACTGCTGTAAAACTACAGCCTTAGACTCAGCAGGCAGTCCTTGCAGTTTTATATTCCCCCACCACTACCACCACATTTCCCTAATGGAGTCTGAGACGGAGCAGTTAAAGTTGCTCCAGAGAAACTCAAAAAGTCTCTCCAGAGAAGCTCAAAACTTGTAATGGGGCCATTTGTGTGAGCCACCTCCAGACACAGAGCCCCCGGGCTTCTCCCAGCTCAGGGGAGATCCAGCCCTGCTCTCCAATCAGGAATTCGAGTTAACTCTTCCCAAACTGCTGGTAGTGGAGATGGGGGTCCACAAAATTACAGCACCCCTGAATTTCCTCAGGAGCTCTTTTCAGCCTCATCACAGCAGAGGTTTTAAGAGCAGACAGTGGCCTCTGCTCTGCAGGGTACATCTTTAACAACTTCCACACTGCTGACTCTCACAGAAGAATGAGAATATGAGAAGATGAGAAAAACTGCTGCATGGTCAGGTATGTTGAGGGGGGGGGGGGGGGGGAAGGAAGAAAATCCCTTATTTCAGGTGAACAAATGTCAGCCCTGCTTATAGATCTCTGCACTGCAGCTCTGGTACCAGAGGATTACAGATTCACCCGCACAGCCAGGCTCACCCCTACCCTTTAAGGAGCACAAGGTGACTCTCAGGTTCTCCCTACACAGGAGAGACCTTCACCTTCACCACCTAAATAAATGCAGCATCCACTAACAGCGAGGCATTTCCAAAACCTCCTCAATTCCTAAGTCCTGCTCCATTGCTCCATTCCCAAATTCAGAATGTGTAGAGGGAGATACATGTAGGGCTTTGTTTTTTGGGGGTTTTTTTTGTTTGTTTGTTTGTTTTTTTGGTTTTTTTTCTTAATCAAGAATTTTTTTCCTCCTCCACACCCTGCAGTCACCCCCACGGCCAACGCCTCCAGTAAAAAGCCCTTTCCAGGAAATGTTACATCCTTACAGTCAGCACGTTTATGTTTAGCAGAAGAAATCCACAGAGGATTCTCTCTCTCTCCGAGTTTGCCACCCTTTTTCCCCAGACCACACTTCCATTCTGGCCCACACGGGTAAAAGGAAGAGATTTCTCCCTCTCCGCTGCAAGTCCCGGGGGAGAGACTCCTCCACCCTTCTGGGTCACGCTCTTTTGTTCAGATTTACATTGAACCTCCCCACCTTGAGAGCATCCTCAGTCCCATGCGGGAAACGAGGTCTCAGGAGACGGGAAAGTGGGAGCAAATAAGGTGTTAGGAATGGAATTTGGCTGGATTGTCTGAGAGGGCTTGGGCTTAAAGGTGAAAAACACTTCTGGCTCTACATTCAGTTTTTCTTCTGCTTGAGGCCACTTGGCTCATGATGTGATAATTGCCGAGGGAATTACTCCAAATCTCTCACTGTCTGCAGAAACACGGTAAGAGACTACACAGAGTATTACCACCACCGAGCCATTACAAACAGGGTTTTAATGTGGTACCAAATAAATACATCAGAAAAAGCCTCTGTGCTTTTCAGTTAATGTTTCTGATACCACTGGCAATTCTTCCAACTCTTCGCAGGGCTCCAAGAAACAGCTAGTCAAGTTAATCTCCTGGATTAACAATCTAATTACACAGGCTTGTTGCAACCTGCCAGCCTAAGAGGCTGTGTTTGATTCTGTCTGTGCCCCCCACCCCGCCATTTGAATAGCACAAGTTTATTAGAAAAGTTTGGGGTAAAAAATCAGCATAACTAAGTCCTGAAAGGGGTTTTGTAGAGCAGCCCAAGAATCAAAGGAGAAATTTTTAAAAAATCAGTTAAGATTTATTTTGCAGCTCTTTCAAAGGTCAGGGACACTCCAATTTCTAATCAATGCTCCCCTCAAGCATCTGAAGCACTAATTCTGCAGTAAAATAAATTAGTATTTCAAGGGCTGGTTTATTAAAATGGATCAGAAGCTGCAGGAGCCCCATGCCCTCGAAGTTCTCCAATTCTCAAGGCATTTTTTGCTTACTGAGTTGCATATTTGTATGGTCTTACAGTATTTGCACACCTCATAGCCATGGAGGGACAGGTGGCTCTCTACTGCACATGGCATATATTAACACAGATATTTGATAGCAAATCTCAAAATTTATTGCTCATATTAAAAGAGGTGACAGCATCCTTTGTCTCAGACTGAGAATTAACTTCCTGAGTAAATTTCTAGATGTACACTGTAAATGAAATGTTCTAGCTCATTTTGAAGACATATTTTAATCTTAACGTCAAAATTAATCAGCCATGGTACTATTTTGATCAGTAAGCATTAAACCTGAAATCTCCTTTGAGGTTTTAATAGTAGGAGGGCTTGCAGGTTAGCTCAATAAAACACTCTGCAACTTTGAGGTCTGTTCCATTTTTTTTTTTCACAGACAGCACAGTAATCTTATGCTTTTAGTTAACTCTCCCTCTGCAAAGGATCTTTAATTTCATTTCCTGCACTATATAAACCATGCCTACTGCAAAGCCAGCAATTCAGATAAAGGAAAAGATGTTCCACTACCCCAGAAATCCTGCAGAAGTTGGGTTTACAAACACTTTTAATCTTGGGCCAGCTTATCTCCCTCCTTCTGCAGGAAAGGCAACAACAGGAAACCTTTTGTGACTGAGCCAATCCACGTCTGAAAAAGTGAAATGCAGGATCGGCTTGTGAGCTGGGAGAGATCCCAAAGATCAAGTGGAGCTGGGAAAGCTCCAGAAACACGACTTGAGCATATTCACCTCCCTCTGCACAGAAGCTGAGCTGCTGGGAACCACTACTGCCCCTCCAACACTGGAATGTTTCTAAAGCTGAGTGTGACAGCCTTCCTCTCCTAGGAAAGGAGACCTGCACTCCATAGCCCCCAGCCCTGGAGGTGCTCAAGGCCGGGCTGGATGGGGTTTGGGGCAACCTGGGATAGTGAAAGGTGTCCCTGCCCATGGCAGGGGCTAGAACGGGATTATATTTAAAGTCTTTTCCGACCCAAACCATTCTGATTCTGTGACCACACACAGACAGCGTGAGCGCAGCACAGCCCATCGTCCTCACCAGGGACCACAGCGAGTGACAGTCCGACCGTGGGCTGCCTTAACCTGCAATCCAACACAGCTCCAAGGGCTCATCCCGAGCACACTGACACACGGAGGAGCGCTGCCCCTGAGCTGGAGCCGCACACATTTCCCAGCACGGCTCCCAAAGACACCAAAGCAGCGGCTCCAGCGCCCACACCCCATGGCCCCCCAGCCCGAGCCTGCTGCCACCTCGTGACTCACAACTACTGCACCTGGAGCTAAAGGTCTGGCTCTTGCCAAACCTCTGAATCCCAGACACATTCCCAAACCTCTGAATCCCAGACACATTCCCAAACCTCTGGATCCCAGACACATTCCCAGTCCTCCTGCCCTTCCCATCCCGCCTGTGGTCGGTGGTGCCGGAGCGCAGCGGGCCCGGTGTGTCCGTGCAAGCCGACACACGCACAGCCTGGGCAGGGCAGAAATGCTTCCCGGATGGCTCCGAGGGAACAGGCAGCACACAGGGAATATTTCGTGCTATCTGCTGTTCCTGTTGGTTGTGAGACGGGCAGGGCTGCACACAGGGAGCCCTCGGCCGCCCCGCGGCTCCCCGGCTGCGCATCCGCGGGGTGATTGAGGGCACGGAGCGCCTCTGTAGGAAGAGTCCCTTGTCCCCCCATTGTCCCCCGTTCCTCCTTACTTCTCATCCACATGGAGGCTGGGCGAACACTTGATGGCGAGCCAGGTCTTCCAGTGGAGGTGCCGCACCTTGTACACCTGCCCGAACCCCCCGGAGCCGATCTTCTCCCAGCTGGTGAACTCGCTCTCCTCGAAGGTTTTCAGCAGCCCCATGGCCCAGGGGGAGCCGCCGTCCCTCGCCATGGCCGCAGCCGTGCCCGGACCCCGCCCGGCCCCGCGGAGCGCAGCGCTGCCGCTGCCGCCCGCCCAGGTGAGTCAGGTGAGTCAGGTGTGCCGGGGGGACCGCCTGCCGTCACTTCCTGGGACGGGCCAGTGGGTGGGTTTTCCACAGGTCCCTTTGCTGTCCCGGGACAGAGGAACGGGGCAGTTCCAGCTGGCGTCTGGAGCTGCCAGGCCGGAGCGATGGGGAGGGAGGGGAGCGCCGCGCACGCTGCGGAGCTGTGACAAATGAGCTGTGACAAATGAACTGTGACAAATAAGCTGGTAAATAAAGGAGAGAGAAGCGCCAGCCACCGCATTCCTGCCTTCTCTTCTTCCCCTGCCCAGGGAAGAGCAGCGGGTCCCTGTCCCTCCGTCCCTTGACCTGTCCATCCCGGCCCGGTGTGCGGGACTCCGGCCAGCCCGCCCCGGGCTGCTCTCGGTCCAGGCGCGCTCTGAAGCAACAGTTTTTGGGCTCCGGGAAGCTATTGCCGAGAACTCAGCGGTCTCTGGGTTTTAGTTGCCCGTGGAATTAGCAGCTTTGATGATCCCAGCACTAGATTTCAGTGCGTGGATCCTTTTGTGAATCTATTTGCAGGGACAACAGGACCCCCAGAATCGCTTTGTTTAGAAAAAGCCTTCAAGATCATCAAGTCCAACCTGTGACCAATCTCCACCTTGTCAGCTAAACCATAGCACTCAGTGCCATATCCAGGTTCTGGAACACCTCCAGGGATGGGGGCTCCAGCACTTCCCTGGGTAATCCTTCCAATGCCTGAGCAGCCTTTCAGGGAAGAAATTCTTCCTGATTCCAACCTAAATCTCCCTGGGTGCAGCTTGAGGCTGTGGCTTCTCATCCTGTCCCTGTTCCCTGGGAGCAGAGCCTGACCTCCCCTGGCTGTTCCTCCTGTCAGGGAGTTTTAAAGAGTGATAAGGTCCCCCCTGAGCCTCCTCTTCTCCAAACTAAACATCCCCAGCTCCCTCAGCCACTCCACTCCTCACAGGACTGACTCTCTAGATCCTTCACCATCTCCTTTGTTTGTCCCTAGACACCCCTCAATGTCTTTCCTGGATTTAGGGGCCCAGAACTGAACACAGGATTTGAGGTGTGGCCTCAGCAGTGCCCAGCACAGAGGGACAATCATTGTCCTGGTGGTCACACAATTTTTGATACAGGCCAGGTGCCATTGCCTTCCTTTCTTGGCCACCTGGGCACCCCCGGGCTCATGTCCAGCCGTGACTCAGACCAATGGACACAGGGTCTCACCCCGTTGCTGGGATGCTGCAGTGGGAAGGAAGGAGCCTGCATCCTTTGGTATTTAACAGGATGGTCAAGAGGGTGTTCTACCTACTACATCACGACCTTCACACCTATCACAGGTCTGAAGGTTAACAAAGCTCGACTTTGTTTGTTACACTGAGTAGCAGACTCGAGGTGATTGTTCCAGGCAGCCAGTGTGTGTCATTAAATCTGGCAGGTTGGGCAATAGATAGAGGACAATGTGTGTTAAATCCAGGATAACAGCAGTTCTTTGCAAAGCTCTATTTAAAAAAGAGTCTACTGAGACATTTAATTACTTTCAAAAGACACAGGACATGAAGCCTGTTCTCAAGGCTTTATTCCACATGGATTTCTTCCTGCTTGATTTACTCCAGATTAAACCAAACAATGGCTTACTCTGAATGGGAACATCTTTGTATAAATAAATCAGGAATAAGAAATAGCTGTGTGTAGAGACAAGGCCATATATCACCTCTGTGACCAACAACACACCTCTACCTGGTCTCCTTCTGGATATCATCCTGACCTGTTCCTTGCTTTTATTTGGGATTCAGCTCTCAGTGGATCAGCCTGGAGAGTGCCATGCTCTCAGAAGCTGTGCTTAAACTGAAGTGATTGGGAGAACCAGAGCCCTGGATTGGATATTTCTGGAAGACTGCACGACTTTGTTCACACCAGATATTTTATTCCTCTAATGATTCATTGTAATTCAAGCTCCTGTTTCACTGGGAAGATGGTGAAAGTTGTAAAACTGAGCCAGACAAAACTCAGCTTGCATTTACTTGGCAATTAAATTTAGCCAAAAAGTGATTTGTGCACCTTCTCCCTCCACTGTGATTTGAGAATTAATTCAACAAACACCAAGCAAGAAAGGAATCAGAGCTCATGACAGAACATGGAAAGAGCTCATCTGAGAGAATTTCAGTTACTTAAGTACCTTCAAAAGGGCTGGGCCTAAATAAAATTCACATTTAAGGTGCTTAGGGGACTGGCCTCCGAGGCTCTGAGCTTTTTCTTGATGAAGTGTAGGAAGTCTGGAAAAGGACACCAGAGGAACTTGTATTCAACAGGCAGAAAAAGAAGCCAGCAAGTGAATTCCAGAGCAGTCAGGTTACTGAATAAAAATTAATTAATTAATTAATTAAAAATATCCTAATACTTGGCCAGGCTGACAAACGTCAGCCAGTACTAGGTTTATTGAGAACAAATCTCGTGCAATCAACCTAATTTATCTTTTTTCTGTGGCAAGGTAAGCAGTCTCATGTAATTCCTTCTCTCCTGTGTGTGTAGGTTAGCAGGGGAACCACAGAGAGTCTCTCCTCTTACTCTGCTCCGTTGTCTTGCAGTATTCCCCAGTCCTTTCAGAGAACAGGATTCAATCCAGTGCTTCAGTTTGGTGTTTTTAGAATGAAATGCTTCTAGAGGGTTGTCTGAGTGAACTCAACCAAGCCTGGTGCTTCAGCAGGTCACAGGGCACCTTTGTCCTGGATGTTAGAGTTGAAATATTTTGCTTTTCCATGCTGTGAGCAGACAGCAGCTGGCAGCTAGGTAATAGCTTTAAAGTTGATATAAAACAGCACTAATTTGCAAAACTATTAAACAGAAATCCATCTATTTGTCCACTCTGCAAATATTTAGCTATGTTGGGTTTTTCTACACGGATGGTGCAATAGTGCAGCCGGGTTAAGCCAACCCAGAGCTCTGAAGGAGGCTGCCGTCCCCTCCTTGTGCTCCTATCCACACGGCTGCATTTGCATTCACGTGGTTGAACAGTAACTGAATCAGCTCAGTGATCTCACTTAAAAAAACCTCCCTGGGTTAGTTTTCAGACAGATCAGAAAGCTGGCCTGACCTACCAGGTGCTCCTTAATGTCAACAGCGAGGCAGGAGAGTGGGCTGGGAGGAAACTGCCTCCGGAAGGAGGTGATGAAAGGAGCACGGTTGCACACTGTACAAAATGCTGGAGTTCCCTGCTGATCTCACTTCAAACACCCTCACAAACCGTGGAGGTGGAAATGAGCCGTAGGAAGACAGGGGGAATTCTGAAACCAACTTTTACTGAAGAGTTTTTTAAAAAGCATGATGCAGATAATTCGACTGAAATCAATGACACACTGGAGCTGGACTGCTCTGGGCACGTGTATGAAGTTTTGTGAGTTCTCAAACCAATCTTTACTGAAGAAAATCTTTTAAAAAGCAAGGTGCAGATAATAATCCTCCTGAAATCTGTGACACACTGAAGCTGGACTGCTCTGGGCACATGTATGAAGTTCTGTGAGTTCACAGCTGAAGTTTTGTGAGTTAACAGGCAGCCCTGCCTGCTCAGTACCCCAAGAGTCAACTCCTTTATAAATTGATCTGAATGCACAGAAGTTAATCCAGGAATGAAAAGGTTGAGGACCACGCTTGAGCCTTCAGCAGAGTGGTTTTAGTGCTTATAATAGCTGAACAAATGAGAACACAGATTAATAAAACCCTTGTGGCTTCCTTGTAAAGCTGAGAACTCTTCTTTAGAGGCAGAGAACTGAGACACCTCATCATCTGCTGGAGATCACATAAGCTCCTTGCTGTAGACAGTAACAGAACAAACTCCGTATTTGATGTGATCTAGTACGGAAATTACTGGTTTGGGGCTTTAGGTAGGCTTTGCAGATTACTTTTAACATGTCCTATTTCATGGAATTATATGCTAAAAACCATATCAGGGCAATCATTCCTCTCCCAGACACTGAACTTTAAAGTCTGTGCAAAATAATAGCAGCACTTAGTGAACCAGCTTTGAGATTCTTTTTTCCCAGAGACAAATATCGTGCTTTTTCATTATTGCTTTTTAGGAACTACTGAAATATCTTTGTTAACATTACTCCTCTGTAAGGATAATGAAAAACTTAACCAAGAAGGAACTTAATCAAGAAGTATTAAATAACCCAAATCTTACATGCACCTTGTTATCAGCTCTGTTTATGATGGTAGAGAGCCTGTACAATGTGAAAAAACAGTAATTAAAAAATAAAAGACTAATCACATTCGCGTTACCAGCGAGTGACTAACACGGTTGTTTGCGTGTATTAGGGAGAAGAACGCCTAGTTTTAAATTTTAATTCTTCAACCTCTGAGGACAGAAAATGCGTTCTGCATGATTTCCTCGGGCTCGGTCTTGCCAGCCGCGCTCATTTTTTCGGGTGCATTTTTCCCCCGCTGCCGGCTGCGCTGCAGGGCAGCACCTCCGCGGGCACTCCAGAAATTCTCCGTGGCAGCACGGGCAGCTCCTCCTGCCTCCTCAGAGCCCGAGGCTGGGCTGGTCTCTCCGAAATCCCCCGGCATCCCGTGCCAGAGCCGCAGCCAGACAGCGCGCTGCTTTTTCACGCCGAGCTGCTTTTCCATCCTTATCTGATGCTCCGGCTCCTCCAGAACCGGTCCCCGCTGACTCACGGCCGCCTCATCCCCGCGGCGCACCAGGAGATGTTTTGCAGTCTGGATCCCACAAATCCCGGCAAATGACGCCTTGTTCCTCGCACAGCCGCTTTCTCCTGGCAGGCACTGGGTAAATTGAGTGTCGGACAAAGAGATTTGCGTGGCACAAACGCCGTGAGAG